>VSMD01062423.1:0-26174 GCA_008750895.1 Mirza zaza | reverse complement strand
CTGCAGGTCCTGACGGACTGGCACCCATGGCTGTGGATAAGCCAGTGGGCACGAGAAGCAGTAGGAATTCCAGGCCCCGCAGCAAGCGACGGTCCCCTTCCCAGTTCCCTCGGGCTGAGCTGTTACCTCTCTATTAAAAACACAAGAAAAAAATCAGGTACGATGCTGTGACCTTTTATTTTGGCCCGGAACGCCAGAGTTGCTGCTGCTGTCGAGGGGCAGAGGTGAATCCTGGGTTTCAGATTCTGGATTGTCTTTGAAAGGGTGCGGCCGATAACGTCTGTTTCCACCATGAGATGCTTCATTCCCTTTTATTTGCAACCTTGCTTCCTCTTCTCTTCCTCCTCCGTGGAGAACCGTCCTGGCTAATCACTGGGGGCGGCCAGCCCTCGCGCTCAGTGCCGGCCCGTGCTGTGGGTGAGGAGAGCCGCCTGGACATGAGGCCTGGACGCCGTCCCAGCTCCCCACCGTCCCACTGGCACCTGACACCCGGAGGGCCTGACGGGCGGGTCAGATGATGTTTGAGTCAATAGAGCCCCGGGAGAGCCTCGGTCAGAGTCCCATGGCAGCCGCCGCGGCAGCACCCCGGGGAGGGAGTGCCCGCCCTCGGCTACAGCAGCCACCTGGCCTCCCGGGAGGCCCAGGAGTAGGGGAGAGCTGGGTGGGAGCCACACTCACAAATGGTGTCCCCATCCCGGCCACAGCCTCCTGCTCTGCTGAACGTGGAGGCTTGGGAACGTGCTCCTGTGGTCCGCACGCCATCATGCCCAGGAGAATAGTGCACAGAGAGCTGTCCCCCTGGAACCAGCCCAGAACACGCCTCCAGGAGTGGACGGTGGCACAAAGCCCTCCCTACACGAGGACGCTGGGTGAGCAGAGGGAGACCCCAGGGCAACAGCCACGTTTCCTGAGCCGTGGGCTCCCAGGTCTGCCTAGGTGGGGAAGAGCTACCGTCAAGGACTCTGAGCAGACTCAAATAGCCAAATTGCAGGAAGCATAGAAAAAACTCAAGGTGCAATTCCAAATTTTAAAAACTATGCTCTGCAAACTGTGGTGTGACTGGGTCCCCGTGAGGCATGGTCTCGATCTGGCTGTCACGCCGATCTCTCCTCCTAATCCTCAGCCCCACTGTCTCCTATGAAGGGTTCCCCAGAGCTTTCCGAGCTTGGGCGTCAGGCTGCAGAGTGAGCACAGCCACTGCTCGAGGCTGGGACTGTGGGAGCCAGGCCACCTGCAGGGCAGCAGCCAGGGAGGCGCTCCGAGGGCCCTGGGAGCACAAGTTCTTAAAACCTGACTTTTGAGGAATCAGAAGTGCCCTGAAGTTATACGAGAGAGATGTGTGTTCCATGCTTCACTTATTGATTTCATTAGCTTATCGAAGCATCCTGGGACCAGGAAAGTTTAAGACCCACTTCCTCCCCAGTTCTGAGGAAGTTTCCACAATGATGAGCGTAATATACAAGTGTTCATCACCCAGGAATCTCCAGACGGGCTGGAGACAGAGCAGGGAGTGTCCGAGTCCCAGGCACAGCACGGGGAGCCCGCCGTGGGTTCCCTGGTCAGCACAGTCCAGCCGACGGGCCCCTCTGGAAGAGGCATCTTTCAGGGCCTGGTGGCCACTGGCCCTCCCCTTAGTCTCATCTCAGCAGGGTAAATTCCAAGGTTCTTTCCCCTCAAATGAGACCTACTGTGGGTACTAGACAGGCTGGCTTTATTGGAACGGTTCTCCTGAACGATGCTATGTTGTAAACAGGCATCTCAGAGCAATCAACGTTCAAATGGCTCTTGAGAACTTGCAGAGAAATCTAGTCCTGGTCTAAGAACACATCTGCGCAGGACAGGGCACCAGGGAGCTCCTGCCCAGGACTGCCCTGTCCCCGTCCTGTGGCCAGTGGCAGAACGCCTTTCCCCTGCCTCTGGGCACCTTGGGCGTTAGCCTGAGAGTGTGAAACTCCGTGGGTCTCCTGCTGAGTTGCAGTCCTTCCCTCCTTTCTTCCTGGGAAGTGACAGTCACTGCGCTGACCCGGGAAGGAAACCAGGTGCTGCCCCCTCTCCCTCCTTCCCCTCCCACATCTCACCCCTCCACCTGGTGCAGCCTATGGGATGGGCGGCGTCTGGCTGGAGGAGCTCTAGGGGGAGGAGGGGGACACCAGGAGAGGCAGCGCCGGACCCCGGGCACTCGCACCACCTGGTGTGGATGTGTGCTCTTCCCTGTCGCCGGCATAAACAGTCTTCTCCCCGACATTCCAGGGCTGTAAACTTCTCTCTGGGCACAGGCAGTGAGCACTGGGCTGGGGGTCCGAAGACCGAGTCATTGCCATGTCCCTGCTCCTGAGCTCAGTGTGGGTCCTCACCTCTCGGGGCCTGTGTGTCCTTCCCTGAAAACGAGGCTAAGGGACCTTGTGCCCTAAGGTCACTGCCGTTCCAACCACCTGTGATTCTCTTGGGGCGGAGACTGTGCCGATTCTCTCACATTCGGTAGAATTAGTCTGCGAAGCACCAGAGGATGCCTGTTGCTTTTGTGATCCCACAAATACTGATAATCAGAGGACGGACGTCGCTAATATTTCCCCTTCATTGGCAGATTCTTAGCAAATCGCTTTTCAGAAACCGCTTTATATGGGAAACAATCTTGTTGTAGAATCTCTCTCTTGCTAAGCAACCGATGGGTTTTTTTCCCTCCTCCCATAGCACTGCCTTTTAGTGTCAACATCAAAAATGTACATATGCTGTTATGTTTTGCTACTAGTGAAGTATGGAGCTTTATGTTTTGAGTCCATGAAGCAGAATTCCGGCCTCCAGGTGAGCAGGAAAAAGGCTAGGGCAGACGGCACAGGCCAGGACCACGTTGCCGGGACTCGTCTAAAATTAGCCCCTTCGAAATTCCCACTTCCTCCTTTGCCCCCCACCACTTGTGTTTTCTCCTGGTTTGTTTCGCTAGCTTACCTGTGCACATGGCCATATGCTGGAGCCAACCACGTAATACCCAGGCACAGAATGCTGCCAGGTGCGCGAAGCCCTGTGAAACTGTATTTTTCCCTGGATTCTTTCTAGGAGGATAAGAACCTTAGAAAATGTCCTAAAAGAAGTTTGTTTTAATAGAAGCGTTCACCTTCTACAGAAGTTTTCACCTTCTTCATACCATAATGCTTTAACTCCAAGATGACTCATATTTTCCAACTGTTTTTGTTTTTTGGTTTTTTTTGAGACAGGGTCTTGCTCCGTCACCCAGGCTGGAGTGCAGTGGCGTCATTATGGCTCACTGCGGCCTCAAATTCCTGGGCTCAAGGGATCCTTCTGCCTCGGCCTCCCTAGTAGCTGGGACTACAGGCACGCTCCACCATGCCCAGCTAATTTTTCTATTTTTTGTAGAGATGGGGTCTTGCTCTTGCAAGCTGGTCTCAAACTCCTGAGCTCAAGCAATCCTCCCACCTTGCCCTCCAGCAATCCTCCCACCTTGCCCTCCTAGAGTGCTAGGATTACAGGTGTGAGCCACCACGCCCGGTCCCAACATATTTGGAATAGTTTCAATTATAAAAGATGTTTATAAAACAGATTCTTAGGGCCTATAACCAAAACTTGCAGCCCCAAACCTTACTCCAAATTAATGTGTGAGTCGAGAGTGAGCTCAAGTGGCACCTGAGCCGGAGCTCTGGCTATAAAGCTGTCCATGCCAGTCCTGAGTCCAGAAACCACCCTGAGAGAGGGGGCCCTGCTGGGGTAGGGTAGGGAGGACCCAGGAGGGTGAGGGTCTTGTCTTTTGGGGAATGAGTGATTCTGCAGCATTCAGAGCCAGGCCTTGAAGCAGCCGGCCGGAAAGGGGCAGAGGGACTCGGGAGGGCTTGCCCGGCCCGCGGCTGCACCAGCTCTGGTGTCCAGGCACTGACGAGTCCTGCCGGGCGCCTCTGCACGAGGCTGTTCTTGGCTACTGGAAGAGTAATTTCCATGCAAGACCAGGAGGCTTGGAAGCCAGGAAGACGAGAATGTGTCTCTCAAAGCGGGAGCTCTGAGAACGAGGGCTGTGGAGCGGGACCACGTGGCTGTGCAGAATAGGAACTAGAGATTACTTTAGAACAAGCGTCCTCAAACTACAGCCCGAGGGTCATATGCGGCCCACCCAGGACATTTATCTGGCCCGGCGGGTGTTTTTGCCGCCGCTGCCTGTCCTGCTTAGCAGCCGACTCGTCCCCAGCCCACAGTGCACATGTGTGGAATGTGCGCCGCGCTCTCCAACGGCCCCCTGACGGTCTGAGGGACAGTGAGCTGGCCCCCTGTTTGAAAAGTTTGAGGACCCCTGCTTTAGAAGTTTTCTTCTCCGTAAAAAGAGGGAGTTGGGTTAAGTGAGTGATTCCAAAACTTGTCTGACCATCTGAATCACCAGGGCAACGCTGGGAAACGCAGATCCCAGGCTCCACCCTGGCCCCACTCAATCGGAATCCTCCAGGCCTGGTGGGAACACGTGTTCACGGGGCCCCCAGATAATTCTTATGGGGTGTGGAGCTGCAACCTGAGAGCGTCGCAGCTGTCCCTGCGCTTGGACACTCCCTGCTCGGCTGCTGGGTGCCACTCAGCGGGGATGGAGAATGGGGACGGCCCAGACCAAGGCTTTTGCACAGAACCTTCCCGAGGGCAGTGAGGACAGAAACAGATACATGAATCTAGCATCTTCTGTTAAGGCAGATGTTAAAGACATTTGCAGAAAGTCTAAGATAAAGGCCACCCCTTTTGAAAATTTTCTTTTAAATACATAGTTATTGGTGGGAAATTACTCTAAAAAAAAAAATTAGGATCCCAAAGGGCTTTTGTTTGTGTGGGTCGACTGTGTTGATATTCACCATGTTAGAAATTAAAACTAAGGAAATTTTAAAATAGTAATTGATTAACAAATAACAACAATGAACTTTACTACATGTTTAAACAAATAACATACTTTTTAAGAGTGGAAAGGGAGGCCGGGCGCGGAAGCTCACTCCTGTAATCCTAGCACTCTGGGAGGCCGAGGTGGGCGGATTGCTCGAGGTCAGGAGTTCGAAACTAGCCTGAGCAAGAGCGAGACCCCTGTCTCTACTATAAATAGAAAGAAATTAATTGGCCAACTAATATATATATATAAAAAATTAGCCGGGCATGGTGGCACATGCCTGTAGTCCCAGCTACTCGGGAGGCTGAGGCAGGAGGATCGCTTGAGTCCAGGAGTTTGAGGTTGCTGTGAGCTAGGCTGACGCCATAGCACTCACTCTAGCTTGGGCAAAAAAGCGAGACTCTGTCTCAAAAAAAAAAAAAAAAAAGAGTGGAAAGGGGCCCTGAAACCAAAATGTTTGCCTATGCCAGTGATTCTCAGAGAGAAGCTGAGGGTGGTCGGGTGGGGTAGTCCCGGGAGCACAGACTTCTTCCAGAATCTGTATTCCGAGGGTGGAGGGATGGAGTGGTGGTGGAATGGGACAGGCTGAGCAGCCATGGCCGTTCTGGAGTGCATGCCAAAGCAGGTGGAGACGTGGTCTTGCCGAGCGCCCTGGCAGCTCACACTGTGGATGAACAGAACGAGAACCGATACTTGGAGGCCCAGCCAGGCCCGCTCTGTGCAGGGCGTTCCTGCCATGGCAAACCCAACAGCAGCCCTTCGTGGGTTACAGGGAAAGTGAGTCACCTTGGCCTAAATGGTAATGGGGTGAAGTGCCATTTAATGAGCTGATGTGTAGCACTTGGAACTCACCTTGGTGGTCTCCAGCTCTTTTCAATTATCTTAAGCCATCGGTCTCTAAGTAATGGAGAAGCAGTGACTGCCTTGGTCTGGTCTCCACTCCCCTAAAGGTGCGCACCTTGGCCACCTATGATGAGATGGATGGTGTGATGGCTGTGGCCGCGACTGCCCAGAGGAAGACCCCCAACTTGCCAGCGTGGGGTAGGTTGGTATTTCCCACCTCCTCGCCACACCATAGTGGAGGGACCGCAGGTTTGGAGCTGGCCAGGGGTGAGCCCCAGTTTGAACCTCAGGTGCGCTGAGCTCTTGCCCTGCTAAGCAAGGCGGCCTGAGACAGCCCAGTACACTCGGGTTCTGACCCACCAGGTCTTTCTCCCTAAGGTCTCACCAGCTGTCAGGTCCACACTGTCACTCAGTGCTCCGGGGTGCTTTGCTTTTTACCTCTTCATCATCACAAAAAGCCCAGGGGCAGCTCAGATTTTTAAATAGTGAACTAACACAGTCTGAGCTCACTCTTCTGCGGCCACACAGCTCACGAGTGGTGGCTTTAGGGCCACGCCAGGTCAGCCCACTCCAGAGCCCCGTTCCTGCCCCTGCAGCGGGCAGTCCTCACCCTGGTTTGGGGGAGTGGAGGCTGGAACTTGTACCAGTTAGGGTGGGACCTTCAGCTGGGATTCGGAAGTATTTGTCACAGAGGTGTGGGCAGAGCTTCCGGAGCTGCTGGGGGTGGGGATGTCAAGGCTGACACCCAGGTGCACAGCCTGAAGGGGCAAGGGAAGGGGGCATTGCTGGAGGTGGATGGAGGGCTGAGTGCCACACCCTCCCTTCACCAGCCCCAGGCTCCCGCAGGCGCCTTCCCCTGCCCAAAGCCATTCTGGAGCCAGAGCTGGCCGCCACTGCAGCCCTGAGGCCAAGCCCTGGGACACAGAGCGGGCAGAGATGGTGAAAACTAAGGGTGAGGGGTGGTCACGGCAGAGCACCATGCAGCCGACTGGTCTACCTGCTCTTTTTTTGCCAAGGACGGGGCTGATGTGTTCAAGGGCCCGTGGCTAGTGAGCGGTAAACCAGGCCCAGAGCTTGGGGCTTTGGAGTCCAGGCCTCCGTGTCCACCCCGCCCGGCCGTCCCGCCGCAGGGGTGCTCCCTGCCTTCCCTTCTCTCCAGACACCGGCTCTGCCAGGAGGGCCAGCCCCGTGAAGTCACCAGCCCGTGGCTCCCTGGTGTCTGGAGCCCCTTTCCAGGCGCTCTGTGTGGCTGCCAAGAGCAGTCTCTGCTCACTCGCCGGGCCTGTTCACGGGGCCTGGCTGCCGCCTAGGAGAATCAGAGGCATTGTTCACCCCCAGAGGCTGACAGCGCTCCCAAACAGAGTCCTTAAGAAGCACAAGAAGGGGGGAAGCCTTCTCAGAAGAAACACAAGGGGGGAACCTGTCTGTCCTTTGGCCAGAGCCTCCTCGGGTTACTTTGCCAGAGCCCAGTCTCGTCTGGGCCCTTGGGACAGGCGCCTGAATCGGGGGCAGACCCGCCTCCCGCCCGCCCCGGCCCGGGCTCGCTCTTCTTCCCGAGCTGCTCCCGCTTTGGTATTGCACGCATTTGGCACCGGGATGCTTATTGCTTGGTGCTGTAGGGTTTGTTTTTGTCCCGAGTTCTGAAGCCAGCCTGCAGGGCGGGCCTGCATCTGATCCATCTCGGCTCCCTCCTCCCTCAACGCCTGCTCGCAGCCCTGCAGCCGCCTGAGAGTTACCGATTTATTTGCTGATGGGCCCGTGGTTTTCCTGAAGGAGCAGAGTCTGGCAGCTGACCCCATGACTGGGAAATAAATCGGGCTATTTAAAAGCAATGCGGGGGTTGGCGTGGTGGCTCACGCCTGTAATCCTAGCACTCTGGGAGGCCGAGGCAGGAGGATAGCTCGAGGTCAGGAGTTCGAAACCAGCCTGAGCGAGAGTGAGGCCCCGTCTCTACTATAAATAGAAAGAAATTAATTGGCCAACTCAAAATGTATAGAAAAAATTAGCTGGGCATGGTGGCGCATGCCTGTAGTCTCAGCTACTCAGGAGGCTGAGGCAGGAGGATCGCTTGAGCCTGGGAGATTGAGGTTGCTGTGAGCTAGGCTGATATCACAGCACTCACTCTAGCCCGGGCAACAAAGCAAGACTCTGTCTCAAAATTAATTAATTAATTAATTAAATAAAAGCAATGGGGGATCGTGTCAGCAGTGCCTCAGTTTCCCCTTTGTGGGTAACATGTGACACCAATATTGAAAAAAAGAAAAAAGTTCAGAAATATCATTCCTGCCGCCCTTGCGGTTCACGAGCCGGTGTCCTCCCTGCTGGTCTGACAGCACACTCGTGAGTACGGTCTCTGCGGGCCACTGTCTCCCGTCTTCCTGGCTGGCATGGGAGAAACCCGCGCTGGGGGAGCCCGTCCCTGCCCGCCCGTGGCCCCACGCAGAGCCCAGGCCTGCCCTGTCCTCTCTGCGCCACTCACCCTTCCCCCTGCGGCGCCCGGTGCCTTCCACGCTCCCCTTCCGTCAGCCCGTGAGACCCCACTCTCCTGAAAAGCAATTCTCGCGGCTGAAATATGACTTTAAATCTTGGGGCTCTCTCTCCCCGTGATGTTCCAGTTTAATCGTGGCAAAAAAGGGTTTGGGACTCCAAGTCAGGACAGTGGCGTTCAGGTGCGATCCCTGCCATTGCCCACTGACGGCCGTGGGTAAGTGACAGCCTTCTCTGGCCACCAGTTTCTTCCTCTGTGAAACAGGGCGATAAACCTGCCCCTGCCCCCGCCCCTGCCAGGGTGGCTCGAGGGGCAAATGGAGGGAGAGTGCACACTTTGTAAACAGGAAGGCTCCGTGCAAAAAAGGCGTTGGTGCTGCAAGACTCTGCCCCCCTTAAAATCATTCAGGTATCAATGAAAAGAGAGGGCATATTTTTGGTTCCAGAAGGTTCTTTCCCCGTACCCCACGCTGCACAGATACTCCTAATGCGCACATGGGGGGTGAGCCTTGCCACAGGTCTGGCATTTTAGCTGTCCCCTGCCCCCAAACCTTCCCTCCCCTCTCTGTGGTCCAGAGCAGCACAGCTCTGGGAAGGGACCAGGGAGGAGAAGGGGAGGCGGGGTGGAGAGATGGAGGCATCTTTTGAACTTGGAAAGAGTGGCAGAGGACCATTCCGTCCCAGCAGAAGCAAGGTGCTCCCGCGGCCAGATGAAAAGCCCGCTCACTCCGTCCTCCTCACACAGAGCAGGGCAGCCCGGTCCCACGGCGGGGCTGGGCGGCGGCGTCTTGGCTCAAAAGCAGAACAGTGACTGAAAAAAGTCATTTTCTGAATAGACAGTACGTTCCTGTGATGTAAAATTTGTAAAGATAGGGAAGGGTATACAACAAAAGTCTTCCTTTCTTGCCCTGAAGACAGCCAGTGTTTCCAGATCCTTCTAGAGATGCTCTAGGCATAATCAGGCAGAATAGAGATATTCCTTTTCCCTCTTCTGAAACGACAGTGGCGTCATTCCGTACAGGTGGCTCTGCAGTTTGCCGTTCACTTGCTGCTCTATCTTGGAGATGGGAAGGATGAGGCGGCCCGTAATGTTCCAGCGGGGACCGCGGCTGCCTTGCGATGGGCCATGGTCAGTGTGGCCTCTTCTCCAGGCTCTGCTCTTAAAATCACCGTGGTAACGAGTAACCCCATCCACTTGCACCAAGCAATTATGCAAATTTGCCACGGAAGAAAGTCCCAGCAAGGCAACTGTTGGGTCAAGCACCACTCACATTCCTAGTTTTGTGGGTGTTGCCAGGAGGCCTCCACGGAGGTGCCTGTTTCCTCTGGGCCTTTGCACATGCCACCGGGGCGCCTTTGGGCCAGAAAGTGTGCTGGGCCGCGGGCAAAGGCACAGGCATGGAGGGCGGGCCTGGCTGTGCCCTGAGTGAGAACGGAGGGACATGGCTGAGGGCGAATTAGAGCCCACTGGGGCTGGCCCCCTTCACACACCAACACCCCAGGCCCCAGAGGGGTTTGCCTGAGCTGTTGTCACGGGTCCTTAGGACATGGTGGCCTGTGACCGCATCCTGTCGTGTGCTGCCCATCAGGGCCCGCACGCCCAGGGAAAGCAGGGCACAGCCCAGGGAGGCACCACAGAGGGGCTGTGTGTCCCGTGGGGGGCGGGGGCGGCCGGACAACGTGGACAGGAGCGTTCCCTGCTTGAGTCGCACCAGGGGAGCCAGCCTGTTCGAGGTGTGCTGTGGGACCAGGACGGTGTCCCCACGGAGGACTCTGTGGCTGCAAGAAGCATTGAAGGACATGCCACCCCCCGCCCCAGGGTCCAAGGCCCGGGCTGTGCCCCCCCCCTCTGCAAACGGATCAGCCCGGGAGGCCTCCTTGCTCCTCCCCCCCACCCCCCCACCCCCCAAGAGCCCTGAGAGGTCCTGGGCTGGCCTCCCCGCCTGGCCCGTGTCCCGGTTCCTCACGGGGGCTACAGGCGTCGCTGGGGGCTGTCGGAGCCTTGCGGCTGGTGCCCGCCCAAGGAGGGCCCTCTGCAGCCACCTGCGGGGCCACCTGTCTCTCCCGAGGAGCTGCTAACCATGCTAGCGTCTCGCCACCCTCCCGCTTCCTCTCCTTCCTCCTGGCCCACCACAGAGCAGGGCTGGCTTCTTGAGACCTTTAGGGAAAGCCTTTTATTTTTCAGAAGAGTTTGGGGTCTTACTGTTAGGGGCCTTTTTTTGTTTCACGTTTTGAGTCTTGTGAAAACAGGAGCGAGGGAGCTTTCTGTCTCCTGCAGCAGCCTGGGGCTCCGAGCAGGGAGTCCCGCTGGCACCACTCTGTGCTGTGAAGGGGCTGTCGGCAAAGGGACGCTCCTCCCTTAATAGGTCGCTAAACCGTTTCCGGGGAGCGTGCGTGGAAAGGGAGAGAAGACTCATACCAACCTTACACCTTCCCCTTCCGGCTCTTTCTCTCTTCCAGCCCTGTTGGCAGCAGGCGCTTGACAACCCCTGCCCTTCAGGACAGCTCGGGGGCTGTAGCACTCAAAGGGATGGGCCGGACCCCTGGCCCAGAGACAGGTGGCAGATCTCATGGCGGGGAGGAGACTTAGGTGTTTTGTATTTGGTTTGAGTGCTGAGCACTCTGCGGCCCGCAGATAGCATGCAGGACAGCTGGGCGTGCTGTTTGGGCTCAGGGGTGCACAGTCGGGGCAGGGAGGTTAGGAAGCTGCTCTCCGAGAGGGTGAGGCCGGAGGGGACACACAGTGGAGAGACCGGGTGAGGGGGACACAGGTGTCCTGCTCGGTCACTGACCCTTCCTCGCCTAGGCCAGAAGTAGCAAGAAGTGGCCCTTGGGCCATGTCTACTGACGTCTTGGGTTTGACTTGCATAATTCAGAATGTATTTTAGAAATGTATTTACTGACTGTAAGATGTGAGATGTCAGACCCAAATCCAGATTCCACTTCTCTTGGAAAGCAGGCAGCATCTGGTAGCATCGTCTCCTCGGGCTGCTATCACAAAGTGCCCTGGGGGTGGCCTAAACCAACAGAAGTCTATTCTCTCCCCGTTCTGGAGGCCACAAGTCCAAAGTCAAGGTGTCAGCAGAGCCAGCCCCCTCTGAGACCTGCCAGCGAGGACTCTTCTTTGCCTCTTGCTGGCCTCTGGGGGCCGCCAGCATCCTTGCATGCCTTGGCTTAGAGATGTGTCGCTGCAGTCTCTGCACCCCCCTCCCTCCCCCCTCATTGTCACAGGCCTTCTCTGTGTGTGGGCCTCTTCCTGGGTTTCTCCTCCTCTCTTGAGGACTCCAGTCCTGGTGGACTAGGGCCCCACCCTCATTCAGCAAAACCTCATCCTAACTTGATTAATCTGCAATGACCCTATTTCCAGATAAGTCACATTCATAGCTACTGGGGGTTAGTAGCTTCAGTATGTCTTTTGGGGACAATTGCACCCGTAACAGTTCTGTCACCATCAGCTGGGCACCAGCGGTGGTCGCCTGCCTCGGTCAGGTCCCTGATGGCTTGAGCCCCGACAGGCCGACGGCCTTTCCCCGCTGGCAGCTTCGCATTCCCGTCTCCCTGCAGTTCTCGCTGACACCGGTCCCCCTCCCCGCTCTGGCCCCCACCTCCTGTCATCCATCTCAAGTCCCATTTCCAATGCCACCCCTCCCGGAAGTCATCTGTGGCATTTGTCCTCGGTAGTGGAGTCTCAGTCCCGGGAGCTCACGGCAGCGATGTTCACGCTGCACGTTTCGGCCGTAACGGCATGTCGCCCTGTGGCTTCTGCAGTACGGACCCCTGTCTCCAGGGCTCGCTGAGAACTTCCCAGAGTCTTGCCTCAATAAATACGGGACCGTGACGTCGGCTCTTGTCACTGCGCCAGGGACGGGGGGCGGGGGGGGGGGGGGGGGGGGGGGGGGGAGATCGAATGATATTTGACTAAATGGGGGAAACAGCGCACGTGTGTGTGCGCTTGTGTGTGCATGTGTGTTCATGTGTGTGTACATATGTGTGTTCATGTGTGTGTACATATGTGTGTTCATGTGTGTGCACGTGTGTGTGTGTGTGTGTGTGTGTAAAGCGTCTCCACTCAGATCACTTCTGGCGGTTCTGGCACCCCCGTCCCAACGAGAGGACGCTGACGCTTGGGTTCCACGCCCCCAGCGGGGTCACGAGGGCATTTCTGGACACACAGGATTCCGAGAGACTAGAAACAGGTGTTTAAAGCTTTTCCCCAGCGCTCAGAATTCAATCGTTTAGATTTTGCCCTGTGAGGCGCTGGCCCCGGGCAGCAGGGGAGCCTCCGCCCGCCTCCCGCAGCGACGTCTAACCGCCCCTCGCCTTCCTCCTCCCCCCCGCAGGCTCCGGCCTCTCCTCGTCTCCGTCGACGCCCACCCAGGTGACCAAGCAGCACACGTTTCCTCTCGAGTCCTACAAGCACGAGCCAGAGCGGCTAGAAAACCGCATCTACGCCTCCCCGTCCCCGCCGGACGCGGGCCAGCGGTTCCACCCGTCCTCCTTCCAGAGCCCGGCCAGGCCTCCGCCGGTGTCGCCACCGCACCATGTAAGTGTGGGCCCCGCGCCGGGCGGCGGGCAGGCGGGCGGGGAGGGAGGGAGACCCCCAGGCCGGGGCACTTGGACTGTGCACGCAGCTGCAGCCACCATGTGCTCTCCTGGCATTTTGGGTCCATTTTATCACAAATCACAGGCTGGGGAAGAAATGGTGAGGGCGCGGTGGGCAAACGGAAACCCGGTGGAAAATGGTAACATCCCGTGCACAACCAGGAAAAGCTTTTTGTTCCCTCAGCTTCTTCCTAAAAATCGTTCATGGAAAGCTTGCTTTTGAACCTACCTTGATTGGGATACCAAAGTAATTAGGCAAAGCAAAAAAAAAAAGTAAAACAAATAGAAATTTTATTCTGGAGTTTCAAGATGGAAAGTCTGACATCAGGTGATTTGGGACACATGCCCTCTGAGAAAGGGGACGAGGGGACGCAGATGCCTTCGCAGCCTTCAGAGGCCCAGCTGAGCGGGCACAGGGACAGCTGGCGCGGGGAGCGGCCTCGCCGCGGCACTGAGGCACTCCGCGTCTCAGCAGCAGGGCGCGGCGTGCGGAGACCCCGTCCGTCATCTAGTTCGCACCAGGTGCCGCAGGTGCCGCTGTCACTCCTGTGCCCTGTGAGGACATGAGAGCATCACTCACGTCTGCCTCTGTGGTCCTAACTACCGTGTTTCCCCAAAAATAAGACAGGGTCTTATATTTATTTTTCCTCAAGGAGACACCGAGGGCTTATTTTCAGGGGATGTGTTATTTCTTTTAAGGACGGTACAACAATCTACATTTATTCAAATATAGTGAAGTCACCTTCTTCTGGAACATCATCCTAACTCTCCAAACCCCGAATTCCATCCTGAATTTCTTACAACTCTATTTCCTTTAGAACCATCGGCCCCAATCTCTCATATCGGGCACTAGAGCTCTCATGGGGCAGATGGGAAGGGCTGCTCATCTTCTTTACCGCTCTGCAACGAAATGCATGGGTTGTGCAGACACGCTGCGTAGCCACGCCCATCACTAGGTCTTATTTTCGGGGTAGGGCTTGTATTGCACAAATACTTAGAAATCTTGCTAGGGCTTATTTTATGGGTAGGTCTTATTTTTGGGGAGACACGGTATTTCATCCAGTCGACACATCAGTCTCCTGGGGCTGTCCTAACAAAGGACCGCAAACTGGGTGGCTTAAAAGGATGGAAATTTATTCTCATAGTTCTGGCATCTGCAAGTCCAAAATCAGGGTGTTGCAGGGTGACACCCCCTCCAGGGCCTCTCGGGAGGACCCTTCCTTGCCCCTGGCAGCTCCTGGAAGCCCCGGACGTCTCTTGACCTGTGGCAGGCATCACTGCATTCTCTGCCTGTCTTCACATGCTGTCTCCCTGTGTGTCTGTGTCCAAGCTTCCCTCTTCCTAGACGGACACCCGTCATATTGGATGGGGCCCCACCTAACGACCTCAGCTTAACCCGATTACATCTGCAAAGACCCCATTTCCGAGTAAGGCCACGTCCACAGGTACAGGAGTTAGAACTTCAATATATCTTTTTAGGGGACACCGTTCAAACCGTAACCGTTGTTGTCCTTTGGGAGGAGATGTGTTTGACATGCAGAGAACACGCCATGGTGATCTGGCAACGGGCAGGTGGTTGTTTCAAGTGCATATAAAATTTGCTCCTTTACAGTTGGATTTTGTCGGATCTTTTTCATTTACGCACTAACTTTTCCTTAGGAACTTGGCTAAGTGCATTACTTTTGCTACAGGCATAATCTTCATGGAGGAATGTGAGTTGCTTAAAGACTTCTGACAGCCTGAAAATATTTAGATATAATTTATCTCTGCCTTTCGGAATAAAAAGACACTTTCTGTAAACAGTGACCATGAAGATCATGTTTATAAAATCTGTTCCCATGAATTTTATTCTAAAATTGGAAAGGGGGTGAGGTGATTAATCAGACTTTAGTTGACAGGACTCATTTTATCATTTATTTATTCAGCAAATACTTATTATGCAACTTCTATGTGCCCCAAACTGTGCTAGCATGGCCCATAGGATGACAAATATGTGACTCGTACTGAGACGGGGACAGTTTGCTTTATTCACTTGATTAACAGCAGTGTGCATTATGTGTGGGAGGATTTCAGTAACTGTCTACTAATTTCACAAAAGAAAGAGCTTTTGTGTATTTGACGGGGGACAGACAGGTAAATCATTGCAATAGAGTATGATAGAACCTGTTTGGTTTTTGTGGGAGGAAACACCTCATCCTATCCTGATGCGTGAAAGAGCTGATCCCAAAGGAAGTAGAAGTTTTTTTCAGCAGGAAAGAACAACAGTGAGCATTGCGTTTGCGGGTGAGCCCCTGGCTGGGTATGGAAAGAATGCTGGGTGTGGATAGAACAGGAGCCGGGAGAAGATGCGGTATGAAACAGTCTAGGCCTGGTGGCCTCTGAAGGTGGAAGGAAATGGAATAGTGTTGAAAGTAAAGAGCTATTTTGGAGGTAGAATTGAAAGGAATTGGAGTGATTGATTAGTGGAAGGGGAAAGAGATGAATCAAGGTGACTGCAAAGGTCTTGCCTTAGGAAAGAGCACGGGTGGTAGCTGCGTTTGCTGGGAGAGGAAGAGCAGTAGTGTGTGTGTCAACTCACGAATGTGTGTGTGTCCCGTAAGTGCCCAGGGAACGTTCTAGTGCAGGCGTCCAAAGGGCAATTGGATATGTGAGTATGGAGCTAGAAATTAGGATTTGAAAACCATCCAACTATAAATGGTAATTGGAACCATAATAGTAGATGAAATCATCCAAAGAGATGCATGGCAGGTAAAAAGAGAGCCAGAAAAATGTGGGCATCTAAAGAACAACCAAAGGAGAAGGCTTCTGAATCTCCTGGAAAGTGAGCAGAAACCCGAGCAAACGGTGCCCCAGGAGCAGCAGGAATGTGTGTGGCTGCGTTTCCCGTGTTTGGAGGGAGGGGTTGACAGTGTGAAATGCACCAGGCTGGCCACGGGACTGAGGTTGTCGTGGCTCTGACAGGAACACTCCAATGGCATGGCCAAGAGCAGGAGCCATAGAATGTAGGCTGAATGATTACAGGGTGGAGGGCTTCAGTGTGGATAACTTTATCAAGAACCCCGAAGTGGAGGGGCGGACAGGGGGACGGGTGTAGCTGGAAGAACGGAGGTGGTGCTCTATTCCTGTAACAGGGAATGGATTCAAACGCAGATGGGGAAAGAGTGAGTAGAAGGAACAATTACAGACAGAAGAATAACATGGCACGCCTGGTCCTGCAGGGGAAGGAGGCGGGAGCAGGCAGTGGAGGTGTTTGTCTTGGACCAATGGAGTCATCTTCCCTTGGGTTGGAAACTTCCTTGCAAAAGTGTTAGAAGGATCAGCGCTTTTCCCATTTCCTTCCACAGCACTTACTCCCTTGATCCCCTGGTCCTTCTAGGAATTTCACTCTGCACCTGTGTCTTGGCTCAGGGTCCCTGGAGGCAGAGCCTGAGGTTGGGTTTGGGGAAAGTGTCTTGGCTTCCTAAGGGAGAGCCCTCGCAGGGAACCCGTGGGGGTGAGGAGGAGGTTTCAGATGAGATCCAGCCTCCGCTCAAGGTCAGGAGAGGAGCTCCGAGGTATAAATTGCACCAGGATTGGCTGGCCTGGAGGCAAGGATGCTGGGCTTTTATAACTTCATAATAGGCAGCCTTTAGTCAGAGGATTCCCGGGGGTGAGGGAGATGCATCTCCAGCCGAGATGGCTCCTGCCACCCAAGAAAAAGCCTCATAGACGGTGGCAGTTTTGAGCCATTAGCACCAGAGCCAGCTAAAAAGAACCCAGGGTATATCCCAGAGTCTGGATTCTCTGTCCCCGTCTCCTCTCGCCTAGCTGATCCATCCAGCCAGCAGAACTGGGTAGAGTCTTAAAGGGTCCAGTGTCGCTTCGACAGAGTCCCTGAGGCTGGGTAATATATATATTAAAAATAGGTGGATTTGGCGCATGGATTCTGGTGGCTGGAAAGGTCAAGACGGGGCAGCTGCATCCCCCAGGAAGCCTCATGCTGCTTCCACTCCTGGTAGAAAGCAGAAGGGGCGCAGGTGTGTGCAGAAGGGCGCAGGTGTGCACAGAGGGGCACAGGTGTGTTCAGAGGGGTGCAGGTGTGTGCAGAGGGGCTCAGGTGTGTGCAGAGGGGAGCAGGTGTGTGCAGAGAGGAGCAAGTGTGTGCAGAGGGGCGCAGGTGTGTGCAGAGGGGCACAGGTGTGTGCAGAGGGGAGCAGGTGTGTGCAGAGGGGAGCAAGTGTGTGCAGAGGGGTGCAGGTATGTGCAGAGGGGCGCAGGTGTGTGCAGAGAGGTGCAGGTGTGCTCAGAGGGGTGTAGGTGTATGCAGAGGGGAGCAGGTGTGTGCAGAGGGGAGCAGGTGTGTGCAAAGAGATCACATAGCTAAAGCAGTAGCAAGAAGGGGCAGCTGAGGAAGCCAGACTCTCAGGAACTAATCCATTCCTGTAGGAGAACTCACTCACCCCTGCAGGGGGGCATTAATCTATTCACAGGGGATCCACACCCATGACCGAACCCTCCACTAGGCTCCTCCTCCCAACACAGTCACGTTGAGGATCAAACTTCAATGTGAGTTTTGGTGGCAATAAACCACAGGCACCCATAGCAGGTGCTCTGTCAGTTTTTCTATTGCTACATAACAAACCTCCCCGAAACTTACTGACCATTTACTTAACTCACAGTCCTGCAGGTCAGCAGTTTGGCTTGGGCATTCTTCTGGTCTTGGCTGTGCCCACTCATGCTACATCTGTGGTCACCTACCAGGTCACTTGGGGACTGTCGGGACCAGAGTGGCCTCAGTCTGAACAGCTTGTCTCTGTTCCACATGGTCCGTCCTCCAGCAGGCTGACCCTGACTTACCCACGTGACAGTGATGTGGTTCCAGGAGAGGTGGCAGTCTGTGCACGGCCCCTTGAGGCCTAGGCTCAGAACTGCATACCGTGGCCTATCCAGGCTGTTTCCTCTCCCCCAGATCTGGGTTGGCCTTATGACTTTCTCTGGCCGAGAAAATGAGGCAGAAGTGACAAAGTCCCATGGTGGAGGGAATGGATGCAGGAAGAGGTGGAGAATGGGGCCTATCTCTACCTCTGCTGACACAACCTACCACGTCTTACCACTTGGTTTCTACAGCTGGGTCTGCAGTTGAACACATAATGCTCTAGGGTCTAGAGGTTCGTGTCTCTAGAGTCAAGGAATCTCATGTAGATGGCCGACTTCTGCAAGAGTGGTCTTCCTGTAAAGTAGACTGTTGCGGTTTACATTGCCCGAGGAAGATTCTAAGACGAGGGTAGTGTGCAGGCTGTTTATTAAGAAGTGTTCTTAGGATCAGCAACCTCAGGAGAAGGAAAGAAAGCATCGGGCAGAGGGGGAAGCTCTGATGCAAGGCAGTCTCGGCAAAGACCCCAGCCAACCCTCAGCGAGAGCTGAAGCTGGGGTGGCTCATCAGAGCTGTCCCAAGTTGGCACAGCAGGGCCAGGCCTTTACACCCTCACCTGAGCCAGTCAGTAGATGACAGCTGTCCTGGGAAGGGGCTGATCCTGGGCAAGGCCACGCTCTTCAGCCAAGGGCAGTCCCGGCTGGGTGGAGGGCCGCCCATCCGCAGTATTCCCGACAGCTGGCACGTGCTTCCGTTCCTGAACGGGCATGTGCAGCGCGCCACAACCTGCAGTGCACGGAATTATTCTCGACTTCTTTTTTAAATTTGTGATAGCAACATCCTGACAGGTAAAACTAAGAGCTAGCATATTTCTTCCTGTGATAGATTTAATACACAAGGTGTCCCAAAAGTCGCCTTTAGGAAAATTTTGTACCACGAGTGTTTTGTAACTGAAGGTACATCTAGCTCCAGTTTCCCATTTCCCCCGTGCATGGCAACCCTGGGGACGCCCCGTGTAACCCTGTGTAACCACAGTGAAGGGAGGGCTGCAGGTCAGGGCTGAATGGCAACGGTTCCGTCAGGCCGGGGGGAGAGGCAGCGGGGCCCCCACCATACCACCTGACCATCACAACTCGCCAGCCACGGGACAAGTGGCTCGTCCAGCCCTAGCCAAGCCTTCAGGTGACGGCGGCCCCAGCCATTCCTGATGGGCGACCTCAGGAAAGACCCTGCACTGGGACTGCTCAGCTGAGCTGCTCAGGAATTCCTGGCCCACAGAAGCCATAAGAGTTACTGCGTCAGTTTGCTAGGGCTGCCGTCACAGGGCACCGAGGACTGGGCGGCTTAACCAACAGAAATGGGTATGTGGTCACAGTGCTGGGGGCTGGAGGTCCAAGTCCAAGGTGTTGGCAGATGTGGTTCTCCTGAAGCCTCTCTCCTTGACTTGCAGAGGTGGTGCTGTGACCCCACATGGCCATTTCTTTGTGTGCACACATCCTTGGTGTCCCTCCCTCCTTATGAGGACACCAGTCCTATTGGACAGGGGCCCGCCCTGTGACCTCCTTTAACCTTCAGCACCTCTGTGAAGGCCCCATCTCCAAATACAGTCACGTTGGGGGTTAGGGCTTCCGTATATGAATTTGGGGGAATTGCAATTCAGAGCATAGCAGATAACGAATCGTTATTATTGTCGTAAGCCGCTGAGTTTGGGATGATTTGTTACGTACCCACAGGCAACTCAACAGATAACTACTCCTTGTCTCGTGATGTGCGATGGGAAGTAGCATAACTCAGTGAATTGAGCAATAAACTCAGGAGCTTGGGGTTCTTTTAAAAGCAGACTGTCTTGCCACCAAATCGATTGCCAGGGTCCCTCATTTTCCCGGTATGAAAAGTTGGGAGAAAATCACTGACCAAAAAAAAAAAGAAAGGGGGGAAAGAAAGAAAATCACTAACCAATCTTTCAAGGTTGTTACTTAGAATAATTACCTTTTTTTAAGAGAGAAAAGCACTTTAAAATCTATAAATATTTCAAATCACTTGACATTCAGGAGCAGTTAAAGATTTTATGTGCACACTTTGTTTTTATATGGTCTGCCGTTTCAAAGATCAAGTTACAACCTAATAAGGCCTTGATGTTAAAGCTATCTGCCCAGAAATGGCAAACTCACAGTTCCATCGTCTGTGACTCACAACAGATTAGAAACTTTAAAAATAGTTTGGAAAAAAAAAAAAATTCGCATTGGGTCAAGGAGTTAGGAGCCTCAGAGAGAACTGATTTAGGACGGGTTGGTTATCACGAGAGCTGGAGCTTAGGCAGGTGTCGCCTGTGTGCTTGAGAGACAGGCAGAGAGTTTCTGCTCTCCTCGCTGTCAACAAAGAGGCGTTAGGGTTGGCGTTCTTCCTGTGCGCCGCGCGGGGGGAAGCGTGACTCAGCAGGCAAAAAGAAGGCAGAGCCCCAGTGAGAGGCACCCGTGCAGAGAACTTGGCCCGTGTTTCTGAGCGGAGGCCAGGGTCTTCAGGAATCTCGTTCATTCTGTCCCCCAGGGAAGCTGAGCTCCAAGGAAAATATTTTGGATCTTTTTAATATGATAAACGCCCGGCCTCTGCCATCTCCCCAGGGACCCAGGAGGGCAGTCACGTGTGCGGCAGCTATTTCCTAAGGGCCTGTTTTTTTTGCCCGGCACTTTGCTAGGCACTGGCGACTCAAAGACGGCCGAGATCATTCTGCCCCGAGAGTCTCCCCAAGCAAAGAGAGGTAGCAAGTCCTGCAGAAGCAGGACCCTGAGCTAAAGCAGTCGAGGGGAGCATTCTGCCTCCTCACTCACCGGGAAACAAAACCAACAGATGGAATGTTCGCTTCTAAAGATCCACGGGTCACGTCGCCATGGACTCAGCACTGTTTTCATCACAGGGATGCAAGTGCAGGGTCAAAAATAGAACTTTCCAATAGCGGTTTTTTGTTTTGTTTTTTTTTTTGAGACAGAGGCTCACTCTGTTGCCCGGGTTAGAGAGCCGTGGCTTCATCCTAGCTCACAGCAACCTCAAACTCCTGGGTTCAAGCAATCCTGCTGCCTCAGCCTCCCAAGTAGCTGGGACTACAGGCATGCGCCACCATGCCTGGCTAATTTTTTCTATATATTTTAGTTGGCCAATTAATTTCTTTCTATTTATAGTAGAGACAGGGTCTCTCTCTTGCTCAGGCTGGTCTCAAACTCCTGACCTTGAGTGATCTG
This sequence comes from Mirza zaza, assembly GCA_008750895.1. NCBI lineage: Eukaryota > Metazoa > Chordata > Mammalia > Primates > Cheirogaleidae > Mirza > Mirza zaza. The sequence goes on along the minus strand of VSMD01062423.1, from coordinate 5,293 downwards.
CCCGCCTCGGCCTCCCAGAGTGCTAGGATTACAGGCGTGAGCCACCGCGCCGGGCCTCCAATAGTGTATTATTTTGTTCTCTTGGTCGATAGGAGCCAACTCTTCTCTGGTAAAATCTGTGTCCCTCAATTATGACAGTAGCCCCTTGAGAATTCATCTCGAATTTTCCCACCCTAGAAGAGCAATATGACTTCACCTGGGAGGACAGTGGTTATAATATCGGTGTCATATTGAGTTGGGATCCTCACTAGAGTTAATTACAGGTAACTTAGGACCAGTACCTGTACTGGGAGGCAGAGTGCATAGTGATTATCTTTTTCCCTGAGTTGGACTGGTCATGTAAATCAAGGACATCACCTAGCTCTGCGACACACCTTCACTATATGCATTTCTCACTTAAGAAACCATCATGATAAAACTGTCACCAGTTTCTATAGGCCAGGGGCAGATGCCAGTTGCAGAGCGCTGCTGAGTGGGTGTGAGATGGCAGGGCACGCCCGGAGAATGCGGACGGCTTTATCAGGCAGGCCGGTGTGAGGAGGAGAGGAGAGCCAGGGCTGGGGCTGGAGGGGTGGGGGGCAGGAAGGGCATTTCCTTTAAAAGATGAGAGTGACCCGGGCATGTTAATACGCCGATGGAAAGGCGTCACAGGTTCCTGTGCCTGGGATCCCACTCTACCCCATCCTCTGTTAAATGGGAATATAGTCTCTATCTCACAGCATGGTGGTGAGGGTCAGATGAGACCGTCGTGTAAAGTTACTCACCCAAAGGCTTGATCGCTAGCAAATGCTAAAGCCAAGATTTGAACTAAGGCAGTTGCCTCCGGAACCTGTGTTCTTGGCATGGTTTTATACACCCTTGGGGACGTCCAAGATTCTCAGCCTGTCCAGCCCATGTGGACTTGGTGTCTTAGCTCATACATCTGATTCAGGGCTTGGCAACTGTGCTCTGTAGGCCAAGTCCCGCCCAGCACCTGGTTTTTTAATTAAAGTTTTATTGGCACACAGCGACGCGCATTCGTGTATGTGTTGTCCGTGGCTGCTTCCTTGCTGCCACGGCAGAGCTGAGGACCTGCAGCAGTGGAGACCATGCGGCCTACAAAGCCAAAAACATTTCCATCTGGACTTTTCCCCAAAAGTTTGCCAATCCCTAACTGATTTGTGCCAGAGCGTCCCTTTTATACTGCTATCCAGTTAGTTGTTAGGACATCCAGTGCAAAGGGACAGCAGGAGCCTGAAAGGTCCCCAGAGAGGCAAGAGACAAGCAGTGGCGCTCTGCTCCACTGAAGACACGCCAAGTTCCACTGATGAGTGCCGGGAAACTGGCCATCGGTCCTGCCCCCAAAGAGGTCCAGGAACCAGACTGGCCATTAGGTTGGCAAACTGGCAGGCAGTCCTGTAGAGTTAGGACTTGAGGATTATTCTCCTCACCTCAGAGTGTTACAAAATTATAAAATCTGCTTTGGCACTGGATTGAGGAGATTTGGAGGAACCTAAGTCAAGGTGGAACGTTCTTTGCTCTTTCCTTTGCTCTCCTGGAGTGAGGAGGGGCTGCAGAGTAGTGAGCATCCTAACCTTGTCCCCGCCCACCCCGGCGATGGTTTGCAGAGGAGTGAGCTGGTCAGACTTGCATCTTACAGAGGGATTACTCCGGCAACAGGCTAGAGGCTGGAATGCACGGAGAAAAGACGAAGCAGGAAGACCAGCGAAGTACTGCCCCAGGAGAGGTGGCCAAGGGCTGAATTAAGGCTGCAGGAGTAGGAGATTGAGAGGAAGGGATTCATTATAAAAGCATATCTGAGATAACATAGGCTGCACTCGGCACTGCCCAGGTATGTGGCCTGTGGGAGGAGGACTCTAGGGGACTCTCCTGTTTCGGGCATGAAAGGAAGAGTGACAGTCTCATTAAATTAGATTTTTTTTTTTTTTGAGACAGAGTCTCGCTTTGTTGCCCAGGCTAGAGTGAGTGCCATGGCGTCAGCCTAGCTCACAGCAACCTCACACTCCTGGGCTCAAGCAATCCTCCTGCCTCGGCCTCCCGAGTAGCTGGGACTACAGGCATGTGCCACCATGCCCGGCTAATTTTTTTCTATATATTAGTTGGCCAATTAATTTCTTTCTGTTTATAGTAGAGACGGGGTCTCACTCTTGCTCAGGCTGGTTTCAAACTCCTGACCTCAAGCAATCCGCCCGCCTCGGCCTCCCAGAGAGCTAGGATTACAGGCGTGAGCCACCGCGCCCGGCCTAAATTAGATAGAAAAATACAAGAAGGGGAAGTAGAGCTGTGTGAAAGATAAGTTCCATTTGGGGCACATTTTCTTTGATTCCTTTGGGACGTGAACTGGAAACTGCAGGGACCTGGAGGTATGAGTCTGACATGGAGAAGCAGAAGTTGGAAAAATGATTCTCTCTGTCCATTTTCTTTACCACGCATTAAGTCAGGGAAATCAAGCCTCTGAACACCTTCTACCTACATAACCGCTGCTGTGGGGAAGAAAACAAACACAGTTTAATCCCAATGAGGGACACTTCTTTACTAATACGGTTGTGTGCGAAAGCATTTGCGGGGAGCTGAACATTCAATGGTGGAAAAACGACTGTAGCCATTCATGCATCCTAGATGGGCTTGTCTTGATTTGCATTTAGATTGAGAATTCCTTCAGCTCAGAGCTGGGATTGTCCTCTAACTCGTAGCACTTAGAAAAGCATTAACTTGAGCTAGCAAATTATCACCGGTACAAGGGCGACACAAGCCGTAACACCAGTATTAATAGTGCTCCCTTAACGACTCAGGAGAAATTAGCCGTTGAAATGGTGGGAAAGTTTAGAACAAGAAAAGTTTAGAACAGGCCTCCTCGGCTATCTCTCCGAGAAGGGAGCGCACGCCCCGTTCACGAACGGCCACCCAGCGAGCCCGTGTCAGGCGGTGACACGCCTGTCCCCTCTCTCTGAGGCTCAGCACACAACTCTGAGCGCTGACTCCTCAGCGAGAGTGACAGCTGCTCATCTCAGCCACGATTACAGCAGAGGCGTATTCTATCCCGAAAAAAATGGAAATTGAAGCGGGTCGTTCAATAAAAAGCTCTCTAAGGAACCCCACAGAGGAAATTCTACTGTGCTTTCTAGATCTCTGCCAGTGATTCCTCCCCGCACGCGACATCAAAAGCAAATTAAAAGCCCGTTGTTTATATTCAGTCTTTCACAAATTGGTAAGCGGATTGATTCAGTCATCGTGGTTTAGTCTGATTAAGCCATTCCATTTACTTTCTTTGCGTTTAATTTTTTTTTTTTTTTTTTTTTTTTTGAGACAGAGTCTCACTTTGTTGCCCAGGCTAGAGTGAGTGCCGTGGCGTCAGCCTAGCTCACAGCAACCCCAAACTCCTGGGCTCAAGCAATCCTGCTGCCTCAGCCTCCCAAGTAGCTGGGACTACAGGCATGTACCACCATGCCCGGCTAATTTTTTTTTATATTTATTAGTCAATTAATTTCCTTCTATTTATAGTAGAGATGGGGGTCTCGCTCTTGCTCAGGCTGGTCTCGAACTCCTGAGCTCAAAGGATCCGCCCACCTCGGCCTCCCAGAGAGCTAGGATTACAGGCTTGAGCCACCGCGCCCGGCCTAATTTTTAAAATTAGATGCATCTGGAGAGGTATTTGGTTCTCTCTTTAAAAAAATAACATTCCCCTAAGATGAGAACGTTCTGGAGATTAGTTGCACAACAGTGTGAGTGTATTTAACGCCACTGACCATACACTCAATGATTAAGATGGTAAATTGTACTATGTTTATTTTATCACAATTTTTTAAAAAAATTACATTCCTCTGATCATGAAAAGAAAAGCTAAAGAAGAAAATTAAAACTTCCTATATTCTACAACTTCCAGACAAATGGTTAAATTGCAGAGTAGCATTTTTGTCCAACCTTTATTGTTTCTTTATACACAAAGATAGAAATAGATACCAAATGTAAACCCTCATAGAGACTGTCTAACAACATAGCTTTTCACTTAATATTATAATTCGCCCCCTGTCTTCAATGTACATTTGATTTTGGGGAAAATGCCATTTCTAAAAGTCTCATTTTCATAAAATTTAGTAAACACACAGCTTTCCTTTCGTTTCCACAGGGTCTCCCAGGCTGCAGTGCAGGGGCATAATCATAGCTCACAGCAACCTCAAACTCCTGGGCTCAAGCAATCCTCCCACCTCAGTCTCCCGAGTAGCTGGGACTAGAGGTATATGCCGCCATACCCAGCTAATTTTTAAATTTTTTGTAGAAACAGGGTCTTGCTATGTTGTTCAGGCTGGTCTTAAAATCCCAGCCTCAAGAGACTCTCTCACCTTGGCCTCCCAAAGTGCTGGGATTCCAGGCATGAGCCACTGTACTCAGCTGCAGTCAGATTCTTTTAAGAAACTTAGTATACAATACTTCAATACTGGGAAGCCATAGAAGTTTCTGAGCCAATTGCCTACGACTCAGCTGCCTGGTCAAGGAGTCTGGAGAGGAGATCAAAAGGAGATTTTCCCGTCTGAAGATCCGTCCATGTTCCTGGTCTTGAATCTGGCCTTTCACGTTTATTGTGTATATTAACTAAGGATTGGTTTGGGGAATTGCTGAATAACAATGTATGTGTTCACTACCCTGATTTAATGACATTAGAATTGAGACATAGTTCAATATGGTTTACTCTTTTTCCAGAACGTAGGAACAAATTGTAGAAATAATTTTTTACGAGCTATGTTTGACATGTTCAGACACAGCTAGTAGAACATATATGCTTAATTCATTCAGAATTTTTCCTAGTATACCCTGCAAGAAGCTATATGTAGCACTCCATGCTGAAATAACCAAAGACATTATCCTCAAAATAGAGGCTTTGTCTTAGTCGTTCAAGAGTGTGATCCTTCTGCTCCCAGGACACATGTCTGTAGGTGGGGCTGGGTTTTCACTCTGCCTGCCCACTTACTCAATCTCACAAATGGGCCATTAAAGAAAACTTATGTTTCTCACCAGGCATGAAGCGTAGATCGCAGGCAGCCTGCGTGTTACGCTTGCATGCATCTGCTCAGTGAGCATGCCTGGACCCCTACCTTAAGGTGTCTGTGTTAGGCCGGGCACAGTGGCTTGTGTCTATAATCCCAGCACTTTGGGAGGCTGAGGTGGAAGGATCACTTGAGTTCAGGAGTTTGAGACCAGCCTGAGCAAGAGCGAGACCCCGTCTCTACAAGAAATAGAAAAATTACCTGGGCATGGTGGCAGGCGCCTGTAGTCCCAGCTACTCGGGAGGCCGAGG
>VSMD01062414.1:0-11567 GCA_008750895.1 Mirza zaza | reverse complement strand
AATCTTCCTTTCACCTCTCAAAAGGGCCACAGCTGAGCTAGAGCGCTCCTCCCCAGTCTCTCCCCGCCTCCTGCCTCTTCAACCTGGGCCCTATTCTTCTCAAAGAGCCAAACAAAGCCGAGCTGTCCCACGCAGCAGTCATAGAGCCTGACCTTCTCCCAAAAGAGCTGGGGCTCAGACCCAGGAGACAGCCCAGCTGGAAAGCCTGAACAATGCAGGGGGCCCAAAAGAAAGCACATGAATATTCAAGCATGTTCAGGGGCTCTGAGAGTCACTTCCCCCAAAGGGAAGCCTGACCACTCCCTCCCACTCCATGAAGAGCTAACAGGACCAGACAGATAACACTGAGCCTTTCAGATTCCCAGTGTTAACTAGATAGAATTCCAGTGCTTAGCAGTTGCTCAGATTCAAAAATGGAGAGAAGCCCCACCAGGGAGCTGCTCATCGGCCCCCCAGCCCCAATTCCTTCTTCCAGGCTTTCTCTGAACACTAGGATGAAACACACTGTCCACATCATCTTGAGTCATCTTCCTGATTCTATCAATGAAAAAATTTATGCTTAGAGAAGAGACTTCCCCAAATACAACACAGTGGGCTATTGGTAAAAAACAGAGCTAGGACCTAACCTTCCTAACTTTACCTTCATTATACTTTTCACTAGATTGAATAGAGGCTTCTAACCTTGAGGACCTCTAACCTTCTTCTAACCAGAAGACCCCTGAATTTCTAGGTAAAACTTCAGAGATATGTACATACTTCCCAAAGGACTGACTGCATAGTTTTCACTACATACTTAAAGGAGCAGATAATAAAATCAAGAATTACTGTCTATACAGGGAGCAATTCAGTTCTCGGATCAGAAGGAATGGCAAAAAAAAAAAAAAAAAGGAGCTGGACCCAAATGGTAGGTGCTACCTTTAAAGACAGAAGGAAAAACAAATAAATGAAAGTATTTGGGGAAGGAGGCGTTGATAGGGCTGCCCTGAAGAAAACCATGAGATGGGGAATATTGGCTTTGCATTCTCCCATCTCCTCTTTTAGCTCGTTAGCCTTAACCTTGTTTTCCCTATTCCTCATCCCTTTTTTTTCATTATCCCCCATAATCAAAATATATCTGTACCATATCCCATCCCCTCAGGCTTCAAGTTCTTTTGAAAAGCAGTCCATGCTAAAGTATTACTCACTCACTAAGGTTTATCTTCCCATGAGTTTTCGTTGCCTTGAACAAGTACATGCTGGTAGAGTATCAGACACTGCAGAAGTCTGGCTTAGGAGCCCTTTGTGCAGCAGAGCAAGCCGTTTCAGGGATGCTCATGGATGGAGTTAATTCCCAAAATTAGAGCAAAGGGTGAAAACAATCCCTGATCCAAATTACCTTTGAAAACCCCATAAGTCTCTCATAAGTAGAAAATAGTAAATATGATCTTTTGTATTAACAATGGATGGTAATATATATAGAGAGAGACATCAACCATGCTATATGTAAAAATTCATTTTTTTTTAATTTATTTTTTTTAAGAAACAGGGTCTATGTTGCCCAGGCTGGAGTGCAGTGGCTATTCACAGGCATGATTACTGTATACTACAGCCTTAAACTCTGGGGCTCAAACAATCCTCCTGCCTCAGCCTCCCGAGTAGCTGGGACTACAGGTTCACTCAACCACATCCAGCTAAAATTCAAATCTTTAAACAATGGTATATCACTCAGTATGGAGAAGTGCTCACACTAAGAGAAACCACAGAAATCAGGACCAACTACACTCATGCCCTTCACATCTTGCCATCCCACGTTTACTTGAGGACATTCCATCATAGGATGGAATGGTTGGCAGAATAGCCTTTTCTACTTAAATTGTTGTTTTCCCATGCACGCCTCTGTTGTTTTGTTTTGGCTAGGCATGTTTCTGGGTCTATAGAGTTGGTTGTGGGTTTCTGCCTAGATAATTTTTATCGTTAGCCCAAAGACTCGCCTGTTTTTAAAAGCCGACTTCACAGGCTGTCTCATCTGGGTCCTTAGAGGACAGAATGTGCCAGTTCTCTTTCCTTCTCTGGTGTCTTAAAGAGGTGAATGAATAATGAAGTCAGAGTCTGGACCTACCTGGAATTAGGAATCCTAAGTAACAGGAAGGGCATTAGCAGGTAATGAAGAGACATGCCTTTGCATATCAATTCTGCCAGTGACCCACTGGGGAACCTCTGGGCAGGTCCCAACCTCCCTGTACCTCAACATCTTTATCTATACAAAAAGGAGATTGATGCTGAGGAACTGTATGCCTTTTTCCAGCTCTGAAATACTGTGTTTCTAGGCCCAGCTTGCCACTCACTAAGTAGCCTTGGCCAGTAGCTTCCCCTACCTGGTCTCAAATACTGGCTCTTCACTTCTAGCTGTAAGATCCTGGGCCTTACTTAACCTCTCTGTGACTCAATATCATCATTTATAAAGGATAATATATAGGTCTTGACCTCACAGAATTATACGCAGCGATCTACGTAAAGGACTCAAACAGCTCAGGCACATGGTGATAAATAAATAGAAGCCAAGATTATAATAAAACGAGGGAGTCGGGCCAGCAGGTCCCTAAGTCCCCTTCAGCTCCATTCTTCCCTGAGTCTGTTGCCCTTTTGTGATCAGTCGTATTTGTCGATTATGGATGACCATCAAATGTCATCGAGGATCATTCACTTATTCAGACTGCAAATGTAACCCCCGTCTAGGTGTCCAGGGGTAAAAGCTGATTGTGTCAGGGGCAGCAAGGAAATTTTTACCCCAGTGTAGAAAACCTTACTGTTGTTCACAAGTTTAGGATGGCAACATTGACTAGTGGCATCCTAGTCCATTTGCAGTGTTATAAAGGAATATCTGAGGCTGGGTAATTTACTAAGAAAAGAGGTTTATTTGGCTCACGGTTCTGCAGGCTGTACAAGATGCCTGGGGCCAGCATCTGCTTCTGGTGAGGACCTCAGGAATCTTCCAGTCTTGGCAGAAGGTGAAGGGGGAGCAGGTGTGTCACATGGCAAGAGAGGAATCGTGAGAGAGGAAGGAGATGCCTGGCTCTTTTTAACAATCAGATCTTATGGTGACCAGTAGAGCAAGAACTCATTCATTACCACAAGGACAGCACCAAGCCATTCACGAAGGATCTGCCTCCACGACCTAAACACCTCCAACTAGGCCCCACCTGCAACACTGGGGATTAAATTTCAGCAGGAGATTTGGAGAGGACCAACATCCCAGCTGCATCAAGTAGCTACAACCCTGCCACCCACCAAGAACTGGAGGTCAGATTCTGGTCGCTGCCCGTCCCACTGTGTGACCTTGGACCACGCACCCTGGCTCTGAGTCCCACTACCTGTATGAGACACCACGCCTCACCAGGGGCACCGATGGAGTCCAGGTTGGGAGAGATGTGAAATGCCTCTGACCTCAGCTCTATTAGTCACTCTACAGGTCTCCTTGAAGAGTAGGGTGTGGGCTTTGCCATCCTGGTGTCGTTGTGGCAAATCTCTCCTTGTGACGTACTTTGATCCCTGGCATCAACCCTGCAAGGGCGGCAGAGCAGCTAGTACCAAAATCCCAGATGGCCCAGGCATGTGACCTGATTCACACAGGTCACGGAGCAAATGACGCAGCAGCGGGGAAGGCAGAAACCCCATTTCCTTAAATGCAAATTTAGCTCTTAAACACTTATTTTATGTCCCCAGGCACCAAACAAAGGACTAGTATCCCTCTCCCTCCACCCTTCAGTCCAAGATGCCTCCGGATCTCTATGGTGATTGGAGAATGCTCCAAGGACTCAAGTCATGGAGGTCACCCATTCCTGACAGCCCCAGCTCTTGCCTGATCCCTGACCCCCGTCTCATTCTGAACTGTCCCAGATGTATGGAAATAACAGCTCCGTCCACCCCACCCCCATCCGTCGCCTACCCCATAAAAGAAAATGGGCTGAAAGAGCGCCATCGCTGACCAGTTGTGTCCAGCTCCGGAAAGGTCACCCACCCACTCCGCTCTGCCTTCCTCCGCCCCCAGCATGGAGCCCCGAGAACCGTCTCAGCCGCCTCTGCAATGCGACGGTCCTCGCTCTCCCCCCTCCCGCTCTATGCGCTCGCTCCCATGGCCGGGAGCTTCGCCGCAGAGCGCTTTTCTGCCTGGACCAAGGGCTACAGGGCTGCCAGGCGGCGCTGGAGAAGGGGGTGGAGGTGGCAGACATGGGTTGAGGGGGCTCAGCTCTCCTCCGCTCGGGCCCCAGCTGGAGCCCCGCGACCTCCACCTGCAGCATTCCTGCAGCCACGCAGCCCCCGTGCGTTTCTGCACGCACACGTGCGCGCCTGTCTCGGCTCTGCGCTGGGGCGGCTCTACATCCCTCCGCGAGATCTGTCCCGATCCAACCCCTTCCCCCTCCTCTGGATGGGGACTGGACTCTTGGCAATGAGGCTGGGATGGAAATGTATCTGTGCTGCAGGAAGCCCAAATGTACAGGGAAAAGTGATTCGATGCGGAAAAGGTGTGCATTAAACCGAGCCCGTTCCTAAGTTAAAATCGTGCAGCTGGAAGGTTGGAGTTTGACGTCAACGACTTCAGCCTCCCGCCTCCGCACAAACTCCCCGCAATCCATCATGCCTTCTCCTCCCTCCCGGGGACTTGATGTCTTCATGTTGTCCTCATCTCCCTTTGTCAAAGGCTGCTTTCGGAAAAGGCATCTCATATCCCCTTATACCTGAGGATGCCAGCCACCGTGCTCTCTCTCCTGTGTAGCCTCCTCTCTCAATGTGGGTACCAAGGCAGTCAATCTTTGCTGCCATAGGATGAGGTGTGGATGAATGACCAGGGACTAGAGAAGGAAGTGAAGAGACCAGGGGCATCTTAAGTGAGATACTTCACTTCTCTGAGCCTAGTCTGACCAGTACATGTGATAAGATCTGATACATCTATCTCATGGGGCTGTTTCATCAGACACAAAGCATTTGTTGACAAGATAAAGTGATCAGAAACCTGGGCTGAAAATCACCCATAACTGAGCTTAAATCCTAGCTCCAGTTGTGCAACCAAAAGCAAGTTACCTACCCTTTCTAAAACTCAGCTTGTTTATCTGTAATACCAGCATGATTACATTTTAAACACTTGGACAAGGTTGAGAAAACTAAAAAAGACAATGGACTCTGTATTACCTACTGGCTAAAAGAATAGACTCTGTAGTCAGAGTATGTGGGTTTAAGGCAAGCTGTATTTACTAGCTGTGTGACCTTGGAAAAGTCACCTAACCTCTCTGTGGTTCAGTTTCATCCTCTGTAAAATGCTAATAATAACAGCATATACTGTGATTGGTAGTTGCAGGTATTCAGTGATCTAAAATATATGTATTTACAACAGTAGTTGGCACTGGCACACAATAAGCTTAAGTATTAATTAGGATCCACATTGCTGTTATTTAAATAAAGCCCTTAGTACCATTCTCGACACATAGTAAGTCAATAAATCATGGTCATTACTATAACATCCAAATAGATAATAGTATCCTCTTTCTAGTATTATCTTTATGATGGTGGCAGCCTCTGATACCCCACCCAGTGAGGACGACTCTAGTGCTTAAAAATCTTAAAAATCGGCCGGGCGCGGTGGCTCAAGCCTGTGATCCTAGCTCTCTGGGAGGCCGAGGTGGGCGGATTGTTTGAGCTCAGGAGTTCGAGACCAGCCTGAGCAAGAGCGACACCCCGTCTCTACTATAAATGGAAATAAATTAATTGGCCAACTAATATATATATAGAAAAAATTAGCCGGGCATGGTGGCGCATGCCTGTAGTCCCAGCCACTCGGGAGGCTGAGGCAGGAGGATCGCTTGAGCCCAGGAGTTTGAGGTTGCTGTGAGCTAGGCTGACGCCACGGCACTCACCCTAGCCTGGGCAATAAAGTGAGACTCTGTCTCAAAAAAAAAAAAAAAAAATCTTAAAAATCAAAGCAATAGGGTGGGGACTAAGGTAGGCCTGGGATTTTCAGCGACGTGCAGGGCAGTGCTTAAGAGGCAGTAGGTGGAATCAGTCACATGCCCAGCGTTCTGGGGGTAGAGGGAAGGAAAGGGGTTGAAAAGAGGGAAACAGAAAGCAGGAGAAGCACCTTTGTCCTCACCCGTAGATTCTGCAGCTGGCATGGCCCTGCCTTACCAGCATGGCAAAGCTCTCGACAGCCCTGCTAAAGGTGTTAACTGAAAACCCATTTCTGTATAAGGATAAGAAATGCCTCCCTATGTCACAGGATCAGAATTGTATGGATGCTCGATCCAATCTTTTTCTGACAGATAAATCAAATGAAGCCCAGAGAGGGAAAGGTCCTTATTCAACGTCACACAGCAGATGAGTGCCAGTCAGGACTAGAACCAGGACTTCTAAGCTTTAAGCCCAAGATCATATTCACTAGGCCGGGTATCTAGAAATGGAAATTATTACACAAAGAACTGGTCCAGCAGGCCCTACAAATAGGTTCTCTTAGAGAGAGATGCACAGGAAAATGTTGGTGGGAATAACCAGGTGTGTAATGATCTCTTCTTCATCTGGGTGAGAGATGTCTACCTGCCCTTCACCCTCCCTGCTGTCTCTTCTCAGCCTCTGTGCTTAGGTACTTTGCAGACATGCCCTGAAGATCGTCCAGCCATTGCATTATATAACGTCAACACCACATGCATCCCTGAGGTGCTCTAGACGTCCATGTCATTGGGAAAATTGCTGCAGGACTCACCCGGAAAGACAGGGAGTCCCAGAAACAGCTAAGAGGTAAAGAAAAAGATTACTGTGTAGCTATCCAAAGATGATCTAGCCCCACATTTACTGCGCCTCTCTTGGCTTCTTCTTATTGGCCAGATGGTCCTGGGGTTAATATATTTCTATGCAGTAAAATGCAAAAAGGAAACAGCTATAACTTCCACTGGTGCTGGCCCTCGTACGGGCTTTTCTGCTGATGATGCTGGGGAAAACAGCTTAAAACGCTCTGCAGACACAACTTTCAAAACGTTCACATTAGATCTTCAGGCAACACTGCCTGGATTCTCTGCAAACCCCGCCTCTGGAGCCAGATCACTAATGCTTTCTCCAGCCACGCTGCAAATTCTGAAGAGACGTGTGCTAAATTGTCTCTGGTCCTTATGTTATGAATGCAGATGAAATCTAATTATTTAGCAAATCATTGCTAGACATAGCTATGTACAGGATTCCATGAGGGGTGCAAAGATGAATAAATGTGCCTTCTCTCAAGTTAGTTACTGAGAGTTTGGCAGAGGAGACATAATACGTACTCATTAGAAATCAAGCAGAACTCTAAAGTGCATCTGTTTGCTAGCCTCTAATGCTGCCTTTGTCAACTTTCCACTAAAATAACCAGAAGAGAGAGGAAAATAAACAAAAACTCATAATGAGAAAGAAAGGTCTAGTAGGAATGTTTGCTAATTGTGAAGCAGCAGGTGTACCAAAGCCTTGCCTCAAGATACCCAGGTTTCATCTCATGAAACCCTGGGAAGTATCTCCCCGCTGTCTTCTCTGACTCAGAGCCCCAAGAAACTCAGAAAATTGCCATCTATAACACAGACGCTGCTTTTTGAGAGGGCTGTAACACAGTGCTTGGCACATGGTACACACTAGTCAATACCTGCTATCTTACTGAATAAATTAACAAGTTGTTCTTTTACCCACCCATTCTTACACTGCTAATTTTACATTCTTTGAGAGACAGAAAGTAACTCTCTGGGCATAAAGCAGGAAGGGCTGTGCTATGGTTTCAATATGGTTTGCTTGTGCCCACCAAAACTCACGTTGACATTTGATCCCTAATGTGACAGTGTTAGAAGGTGGCTCCTAGTGGGAAGTATCTGGGTCATGGAGGTAGATGCCTCCTGAAGAGATTAATGCCCTTCCTCAGGGGCGAATTCTTGCTCTTACAGGAATGGATTAGTTCCTAAGGTAGTGGGTTGTTAGAGCCTAGCTACCTCAGTTTCCCTCTCCTGCTTCCTCTCTTACCATGTGATCTCTTTGCTCTTGCCAGCTCCCCTACTGCTTTCCGCCCTGCCCTGAAGCAGCCTGAGGCCTTCACCAGACACAGATGCCCAATCTTGAACTTTCCAGCCACCAGATTCATAAGCCAAATAAACTTCTTTTCTTTATAAACTACCCAGTTTCAGGTATTTTGTTATAGCAACACTAAACAGACTAAAACAGGCTACGAGTGGCAAATTACATCCTGGCACATGTCAGGATGTCTATATCTAAAGTAATTCGATCTGGGAAAGTAAAAAAGTAATTTCTGCTAGTAATATTAATATATGCTGAAAATTGGATTTTACATGTGTTCCATTGATTCAGAGTATTATAAAGAACATAGGAGGAACTAGGATGAAATGCTACCTTAGCAGAATAGAATGTTATAGATCGGTTTTCTCAGTCTTAGCACAATTAACATTTTGGGCCACATAATTTTTCTTTTGTTAGGAATGTCCCATTAATTATAGTGTACTTAACAGCATCCCTGGTCTCTATCCACTAGACACCAGCAGCACATACACCCCTCGTGAAGTGGTAACAACCAAAAATGTCTTTAGACATTATAAAATGTCTCGGGGGGGGGGGGGAATTGCCCCAGTTGAGAACCACTGCTATAGATAAATGGTTAAGAAACTGGAAATTGGCCGGGTGCGGTGGCTCAAGCCTGTAATCCTAGCTCTCTGGGAGGCCGAGGTGGGCGGATCATTTGAGCTCAGGAGTTCGAGACCAGCCTGAGCAAGAGCGAGACCCCATCTCTACTATAAATAGAAAGAAATTAATTGGCCAACTAATATATATAGAAAAAAAAAATTAGCTGGGCATGGTAGCGTATGCCTGTAGTCCCAGCTACTTGGGAGGCTGAGGCAGCAGGATTGCTTGAGCCCAGGAGTTTGAGGTTGCTGTGAGCTAGGCTGACGCCATGGCACTCACTCTAGCCTGGGCAATAAAGTGAGACTCTGTCTCAAAAAAAAAAAAGAAACTGGAAATTGTATGGTGAGCTATTCACGTTACATTGTTCTCTGGTTGCAAAGCTGACCCATCATCACAGAACAAAAGCCAAAGCATTCTACTCAATCAACACTATAGAACACATCTACAAGAAATAGTCTCTCCCTATGAACTTCATAAAATTGGGAGAGGTGGCTATTCAACCAGACATGCAGATATCAATGTAATGACACAAGAAACATCAAAAAGCAAGAAAATATGACACCTCCAAGGGAACACAGCAGCAGACCCCAAAGAAAGGGAAATCTATAAAACACCTGAAAAGGAATTCAAAATAATGATTTTTAAAGAAACTCAGCAAGATACAAAAGAATACAAATAGATAATTCAACAAAATCAGAAAAGTAATGCATAATCTAAATGAGAAATTCAACAAATATATACTATTTTTAAAAGAACTAAACAGAAATCCTGAAGTTGAAATATTCAGTGAATGAAATAAACACAATTGAGAATTTTTGCAAGAGACTAGATCAAGCTGAAGGAGGAATTTCTTAACTTGAAGACATGTATTTTGATATAACACAGTCAGACCAAAAGAATAAAAAATGAAGAAAATCTACAGGACTTAAAGGATACCACTAAGTAAACAAATTTCACATTATAAAAATTCCAGGAGAAGAGACAAGAAAAGGTATAGTAAAACTAACTAATGAAATAACAGCTGAAAATTTCCCAAGTGGTGGAAGAGATGTGGACATCTGGATCCAGAAAGCACAAAGCTCCCCAAGTAGATTCAACCCAAAAGGTCCTCTCTGAGGCACATCATAGTCCAGGTGTCAAAAGACAAAGAGAGAATTCTAAAACAGCAAGAGAAAAGTGTCAGGTCACATATAAGGAAAGCCTCATTACACCAACAGCAGATTTTTCAGTAGAAACCTTATAGGCCAAAAAAGAATGAAATGATATACTCGAAGTGCTGAAAGGAAAACAAAACAAAACAAACAAAAAACCTGTGAGCCAAGAATAGTATACCCAGAAAGCTATCCTTCAGAAATGAAGGAAAAATAAAGTCTTTTCCAGACAAGCAAAAACAGAAAATCCTTTACCACTAGACCACCTTAAAAGAAATACTCACGGGAGTCCTACATCTGGAAGTAAAAGGACAATATCTACCATCATAAAAACACACAAAAGCAAAAATCACAATGGTAGAGCAGACACACAATTAGAAAGAGAAAGGAATCAAACCTATCACTACAGAAAATCATCAAAATTAAATAATAAATAATAAGAAAGGAAGAAAGGGTATATAAAGCAACCAGAAAACAATTAAAAACTGACAGGAGTAAGTCTTAAAGCGTTAATAACCTTGAATGTAAACAAATTAAATTCCCCAATTTAAAGATATCGACTGTCTGAATGAATTAAAGAAACCAAAGTCCAACTATATGTGCCTATAAGAGACTCACTTCACCTGTAAAGATACACATACAGTAAAAGTGAAGGGATGGAAAAAGACATTCAGCCGGGTGCGGTGGCTCATGCCTGTAATCCTAGCACTCTGGGAGACCAAGGTGGTAGGATCACTTGAACTCAGGAGTTCGATACCAGCCTGAGCAAGAGTGAGACCCCATCTCTACTAAAAATAATAAAAATTAGCCAACAGTGGTGGTGCACACCTGTAGTCCCAGCTTCTCAGGAGGATGAGGCAGGAGGATCAGTTACCCTACTTAGTATGGCTATTATCAACAAGACAAAAAATAATAAATGCTGGTGATGATACAAAAAAAGGGGAATTGTTGGTGCAAATGTGAATTAGTATAGCCATTACAGAAAATAGTATGGAGGTTCCTCAAAAATTAAAATAGAACTACCATATGAACCAGCAATCCTACTACTAGTGGATATATATATATATCTGAAG
Source organism: Mirza zaza (assembly GCA_008750895.1). Taxonomy (NCBI): domain Eukaryota; kingdom Metazoa; phylum Chordata; class Mammalia; order Primates; family Cheirogaleidae; genus Mirza; species Mirza zaza. The sequence goes on along the minus strand of VSMD01062414.1, from coordinate 673 downwards.
GAAAGGAAATGAGTACGTCTAAGAGACATCTGCCCCACCCATGTTTATTGCAGCACTCTTCACAATAGCCAAGATATGAAATCAACCTGTGCCCATCAACAGATGAATGGACCAAAATGTGCTATATATAAACAACAGAGTACTACTCAGCCACAAAAAAGAATGAAAGCCTATTATTTGTGGCAACATGGCTGAGCCTGGAAGACACAGTAAGTGAAATAAGCCAGGCACAGAAAGATAAATACTGCATGTTCTCACTCATATGGAGAAGCCAAAAAAGTTGCTATCATAGAAATAGTAGAAAAGTGGTTACTAGAGACTGTGAAGGGTTGGGTGGAAGGAACTAGAAAGAAGTTGGTTAATGGAGGCTGGGCGCGGTGGCTCACGCCTGTAATCCTAGCTCTCTGGGAGGCCGAGGTGGGCGGATCCTTTGAGCTCAGGAGTTCGAGACCAGCCTGAGCAAGAGCGAGACCCCATCTCTACTATAAATAGAAAGAAATTAATTGGCCAACTAATATATATAGAAAAAAATTAGCCGGGCATGGTGGCGCATGCCTGTAGTCCCAGTTGCTTGGGAGGCTGAGGCAGCAGGATTGCTTGAGCCCAGGAGTTTGAGCTTGCTGTGAGCTAGGCTGATGCCACGGCACTCACTCTAGCCTGGGCAATAAAGTGA
>VSMD01062411.1:0-37813 GCA_008750895.1 Mirza zaza | reverse complement strand
ATAGGAACACATAAACAGAGAATCTTTCTCCATGGGCGGTAGGGAGTGGTGACTGGCCCTCATGTGGCCAGAGTCACCTTTTGATATTTTGTCCCACGTTTGAAGAATGGCCCCATAGCAGAGATAAGAAAACCAAAACCAGCAAAAGTTAGGCCCAGAGTTGGGCCTGGGTCAAAGCCCCCAAGAGCTTGCACAGCTTGTCCAGATGAGAGGCTGCCGGTTGAGAGGACATGCCCCGTGTGACATGCTTGCTGGACACCTTGGGGCCCTATAGGCCCAGCTTGCAAGCAGATGGGGCAGAGTGGGATGGGGGATGGGGTTAGCTAGGAGCACTCAGTCCCCAGCCCAGGCACCCGAGGGGGAGGGAAGACACTTCCCACCGTGGAAAATGGACTGTGGGTCTCTCCTGCACGGCCTCCCCAGCTGGGACCCTCTGGCTGGAGGGGAAGGAGAGGACACAGTGACCTCCCTCTCCCCTGACGCCCAGCCCGGGAGGCGAGCCCTCCGCCCCTGCTCTCGTGATATGCTAGGGGGTGGGGCCCTGCAGGCCAGTGGGCAGCCCCCTTAGCCCGTGGCCCAGCCCACACCAGCAGGCCAGGTGAGGCTGGGATTCCCATGACAGCTACTCTGAGCAACCCTGCAAACTCCAGCTCTACAGAAGATAAGACATTGGCCATCAAGACTCTGAGGCACGTGCTGTCTTCGACCTAGTATGTCCCCTCCCACTCCCAAATTTAATCAAGATAAAAGAAAGCGCTTCCTTCCCAAGATCTCATTCCTATTTATCCTAACCTACTCCTCCAGCTCCCAGGAGAAGAGAGGGCCACGCTTGTGCTCGAGGCCCACACGATGGGGTAGTGCACGCCAGCCACTTCTCCGGGGCCTGTTCTTACTTAGTTTTGCCACCATAGAGGCCATTCTTGGCAAGAAGTTCTTTTCACTGAAAGCCACCAGCTGCAGAAAGAGGAAAGGGCTAAAACAGCACCTGGTGGAAGTGGTGTGTCCAAGGTGGCCCTGGAGAGAGGCCTGGTTGCAATGCCAGCTCTCCCTCCATTTCCTCCGGTGTAAGGTGAGAGGCCCACAGGACGCGCGGGCTCCCTGCACAGGGGCGTGATTAGCCGTGAGCAAGCCCAGAGGGTTCACAAGGAGCGGCGCAAAGTACAGAGGTCACTAAAGGCATCTCTCTGAGAGTCAAAAGGCAACAGAGGCCGGGTGTTGTGGTTCACACCTGTCAGCTCTTTGGGAGGCCGAAGTGGGAGGATCACTTGAGGTCAGGGGTTTGAGACTAGCCTGGCAACATAGTGAGACACTCCCCACCTCCCCGCCTCCATCTCTACAAAAAAAATTTTTTTTTAATCAGCTGGGAATGATGGTACGAGCACCTGAAGTCCCAGCTGCTCGGTGGGAGGCTGAGACGTGAAGCTCGCTTGAGCCCAGGAGGTCGTGGCTGCAGTGAGCTATGATTGCATCGCTGCACCCCAGCCTGGGCAACAGAGCCAGAGCTTGTCTCCAAAATTAAAAAAAAAAAAAAAAAAAACAAAAACCCTACTTTCACCTCCTAACTAGGGCTGGATATATTTTAAAGCTTAGCTGATTTAATGGAATTTTTTATTTACAACAAAAAGTAACAAGTGAGGATTTCTGTGTGGCCGGAAGTCAGGGCAAGTCACTTCATCCTCTGGGCTGTGGCTTCTCATCCAACCGTGGGAGGGGTGAACTCCCGTGGCCGCCGAGTCTCCTCTGCTCCGCTCTTCCCTCGTCCTCTGACGGTCTCCTTGTGCTGTGTGCCTGCTGACAGCGCTGGCCCAACTGCGTCTCTTTCAACCTTAGCATAAATGGTACTGCCACCCTAGAGTTGCCAGACTTAGCAAATAAAAATATAGGACATCCAGGAAAATTGAATGTCACATACACAATGATTTTTTTTTTTTTTTTAGTGTACGTCCCATGCAATATTTGGTCAAACAAACCAAAAAAGTATTAATATTTATAGTTTGTCTTAGTTAGTTCATGCTGCTGTAACAAAATACCATAGGCTGCGTGGTTTAAACAACAGACATTTATTTCTCACGGTTCTAGAGGCTGGGAAGTCCAAGACCAAGGTACTGGCAGATTCGGGTCCTGGGGAGGGGCTGCTTCCCAGGTTGCAGATGGCCACCTTCTCTCTGGACTCACATGGCCCTCTTGGGGCAGAGAGAGAGAGAGAGAGAGATCTTGTGTCTCTGCTTCTTTTTGTAAGGGCACTAATCGCATCCTGAGGACCCCACCGTCGTGACTCCATCTAACCCTAATAACCTCCAAAGGCCCTATCACCAAATACCAGACACTGGGGGAGGAGGACACCAACATTCAGTCCATGGCACAGTGTATCTAAAATTCAAATCTAGTGGAGCGTCCTGTATTTTATTTGGCAAGCCCACGCCACCTGATGGTAGGCAAAGCCCCTAAAGCTGGGGAAATCAAAGCACCCACCCATGAATACAGGGGATTAGGAAATGCAAAAGCACACGCCCAAGTTCATGGCCTGCTCATCCTGTGGTCTGCTGCCTTGGGCTGGAATGGACCCACTTTTCCCATAAGTCCTCACCTTCCTGGAGATTTCATAAGGTGACCCAAGAAACATGCTCCACAATTTCTTATAAATTGAATGCTAAAAATACCATCTGGCTATGGTATACCTAGATTTCTTATCCTGCTTTTTGTGGTTAAGCCCTTCCGTCTCCAGTGCAATGTGGGCAGAGGGGCCAGCTCTGGACCAGTGTCCTGAGGCCTGAGGTCTAATGCTGCCTCTGCCCTTCCTTTGCTGTGCAGCTTGGGCAAATCACTTCACCTCTCTGGGCTGTTCCCTCATCCATACAGTGGGAAGGTTGAACTCCTTTGACCTCCATGTCTGCTTTGCTCATTTCTTTTTACTGTCCCCTGACCAATCTCCCAGTACCAGCTGAGAGCATTGGGCCGACTCTCTTTTTCCCTAAGCTGGCCACGAAAATGGACCTCACTTCTCTGCAGTCGTTAAAAATCAGACACCACTTAGGCCTCTGGGCACCATCCTTGGGCAAAGGAGGCTTGTTTTTCCTTAGCACAGGCCTAGCCCTCCCCACTTACATCCTGAGCTGTGAAAACGGACCGAGCAGGCAAGAGGGAATTTAAGATGAGCTGAAAAAAAATCCTGCTACAATAAATCACATCACGGTGGAGATCTCTTTCTACCCAGAAAATTCTGAGCCCAGACAATGGCTCATTTATTTCAAACAATATTCAATACAACAGAAATCCAGGTCAACAAAAGGATTTCTACCGGATTCTCGGAGTTGGTTGCAAAGGGATTTAACCCACGTAGAAAAGAGAGCTGTTCAATTACAGATGCCCAGGCTGGGGGAGACCTGATTAGCGAATCCCGAGGTGGTCTGCTGGAAACTGCTCCCTCCCTGGGGGCCGTCCCACCTACTGACTGTGTGAGACAGAGCCCCCGTCCTGCCTGGGGAGGACGTTTGGGTAAATATCTGGGTAGAGACGGCCGCTGCTGAGAGGCTGAGCTGAGCGGGCAGCAGTGCAAATGGCCCCGTTCTCCCAGGCCCTCGGATGATACATTTTTATAAACATCCAGGCAGGCAGGCTCTAAAGACTCCTGGGCTTTACAAACACATTTCGTATTCCACAGTCAGCCAAGACCAGGCTCGGGCATAGGCGGGAAAGAGGAGGCAGGAAACAGGAGGGGCGGGAGGGGTCTGGACGGGCTTTCTAAATTTAACATGCAGTTGCTTTTAGGCTGAGTGGATAGAAAATAAATTCCAGTGCTTAAAGCTCTTATCTTTGTTTACCATTTCCCCAAACAGTTAGTGACCTGCACTCTCTGCAACCGAGTTATCAGCGAGATACGCGCAGACACAAGGGTGGGAAACGCCGGGGAGGGCAAGTGGTCACTCTCCGCCTTCACGTGACATTTACTTGGCCTGGCAGGGTGACCAGGATCTGCTAAGGTCATCGGCGGTCGCTGGGCGGATGGGGGCACGGTGGTGACGCACGAGACCAACCCAGGGGTGGAAGGCACCTCGGGGTCCCTCGGGGCAACCTCCTACTGGTGAGGGTCTGGCAGTACCTACAGCGGCCTTTGAGGATGTTCTGTGGCCACTTCTGAACATCTCTGGTGGGCATGGCCTTGCCTGTCCCACTGTCTAGTTGAAGTCATTTGAAAACCCTTTCCTATGTTGAGTCACAAGCTTTGCTTCTGGGACTGATGCCATCGGGCTCTGTCCCACCCTTAATATCTGCACGACCTTTTCCTGGGTCACGCACTTGCCCTGCAGACTCGTGACGAAGCTGTTCTCCAAATCCTCCCAGTGCACCCGGTAGCTGTGGTCTGTCGGGCTCCCTGCGCGCCCTCTTGCCCCATCCCCTCTCCCCCTGCACATCCTTTAACCCCACTGGTGTGGCTTTGGCCTCCCCCTCCCCCAGTTGATGACCACAATGGCCTTTCCTAGTCCTGAGTCTCCCGGGCCCTGTCCAGGAGAGCCGAGACGTTGTCCAGGGTCCCTTTCTTTCCAGCTGCCCCACCACCTTCCCCTGGGCAGTACCTAAGGTGCAGACCTTGGCTCTGTGCTTTTCTTTCTTAGCCCTGTCCCAGAGACTCGTCCGCCTCTGTGCAGCTGAGCTGGGCCCCATCCTCCCATTTCCAGGCCAAGCCACTCCCTGTCTCCCGTGGGGCCTCCCACACGACCTGCAAGCGCCCAGCTCCTTCCTCTGGACGATGCAGCCCCTGCGCCCCGTGGGTCCTGTTTCCATCTTTCTCTCAGCCACCCAGGAATAAAACCTGGGAATCATTTTCATCTCTCTCCGTTCCTGACCTCCTGTAGCCCCAGACTCACCTTCCCTACTGAGGCTTCCTTTTTAACACTGCGCTGATATCCGGGCTGCACGTCATACCCCCTTGGAGAGCTTTGAGAACAATACCAATTCCTGCGCCCAACGCGGACCAGTGAAATCTGAGTGCTTTGGGGTGGGGCGCCAGGACCACAGGGAACAGCCAAGATGGAGAATCACTGTTTATATGGCTTCCCTCTTTCAGCCCCTTTTCCCATTCTGACACCTGACATAGTAATCGGAGCTCATTCCTTGTGCCGGGACTATTGCAATAACCTCCTGTCTCATTGACCCAATTCCCAACTCTTTCTGCTCCAGCCATCCTACAAGCCATTGTCAGACCGCACAATACCATCGGCAGTGTGTTACCTCTGCTCATCAGAAACCCTCAGTGGCTCCCTATTACCATAATAATAACTCTTTGAGTGAACAAATAAATGGTTTCCCGCATGCAGAATAAGTTCTGTGTGGTGTGGGGCTGTATCTCTCTCTCCTTCCCTCCCCACCCCCCGCACTCTGCTAAGCAGAGTAAATAGAGGGAATGGAGGGATCTGTGGAGTGAACAAAACACTTCCTCTGCAAATTCAACACAGTCCACTCTCTCCCCAGCGCAGAGGAAGGGGGCTAGGTGATTTAACTATCATTTACACAGGGGTTTATTCCTTTCAACATCATACACAATCAACTGTGAATGTTCCATGCTAAAGGAGAGAACAGAATCCTAAATATTACAAAACAGCTGATAATTCCAAGACTAGAATCTGGTTGATGTTGGAATGCATTTTTGCTTATGAGTGCTTGTGTCTGTTAATTGGGACAATTTTTTTAAATTAGGTAATTAGATGTGTCTTATTTGTTCCTAATTCCCCCCTCTGCTACACACAGGCGAAAGGAATAAATAACTCAGCTCCCAAAATAATAAATAATACCCTAATTCTTTCTCTCAACCCTTTCCTGGAACAGAGATAATGGTTCGATTTCAGAATATTGGCTGGGGAGGGAGAGAAAGGAGGAGGAAGCCACGATTAGAAGGAACTAGATGTCAACAAGCTGCTTCTCGACTGATTCACTGTTAAAATTTTAGGCAGCGTGAACAACCAATTTGTCAAACTGTTCGCAATATCTACTAAAGCTGAACATACACATCCCTCATGGCCCAGCAATTCCACTCCGAGATATATACCCAGCAGAAACTGGTACCCGCGCTCACCGAAAGCCATAAAAAAGAATGCTCAGAACAGCTTTATTCATAATGGCCCCCAAACCGGGAACGACGCAGATGTCCATCGACAATTGAAAAGATGAATAAATCTTGGTAGCGTCACCCCACGGAACCCCACACAGCAAGGACGCACGAGCCGAAGCCACACGACACGCTGGATCTCGCAGACGCAATGTTGAGCAAAAGGCGGCGGGCACGACAGCCTACGTGTAAGTATTCCACGTATATAAAGTTCAAGAAAAAAAGGGAAAAGTAATCTCTTCTGTTGGAAGTCAGGACAGTGGTGACTCTTGAGGGTCTGTGACTGCATGCGGGCATGGAGGTGCCCCGGATGCTGGAATGTTCTGTCTTGATCTGGACGCTGGTCCTACAGGGAGCTTACTTGGTGGAAATTCGTTGAGCTCTACGTTTTTGTTTGTGTTCTATCTTCCTGTAAGCAAGCAATTCTTCCACAAGTTGTGCAAGAGGAAGGGAAGGCCTACTGGGGAGGCCCGGAATGACAGAAAAGACTTGGAATTTGATGATCTGGACTCAGTTCTGACTCTGCCATGTGACCTTTTGGACAAGCCACTTAACCTCTCCGAATTTCTGTTTATTTCATCTACAAAATAGACAACAAAAGCTTCCCTGCCCACCTTCCCTGCTGTTGTGAGAACCAAATGGTCTAACAGATGTAAAAATCCTCTGGTAAGGCCGGGCGTGGTGGCTCACGTCTGTAATCCTAGCACTCTGGAAGGCCGAGGCGAGAGGATCGCTCCTGCTCAGGAGTTCAAGACCAGCCTGAGCAAGAGTGAGACCCCGTCTCTACTAAAAATAGAAAGAAGGCCGAGCGCGGTGGCTCAAGCCTATAATCCTAGCTCTCTGGGAGGCCGAGGTGGGCGGATCGTTTGAGCTCAGGAGTTCGAGACCAGCCTGAGCAAGAGCGAGCTCCCATCTCTACTATAAAAATAGAAAGAAATTAATTGGCCAACTAATATATATAGAAAAAAAAAATTAGCCGGGCATGGTGGCACATGCCTGTAGTCCCAGCTACTTGGGAGACTGAGGCAGCAGGATTGCTTGAGCCCAGGAGTTTGAGGTTGCTGCGAGCTAGGCTGACGCCACGGCACTCACTCTAGCCTGGGCAACAAAGTGAGACTCTGTCTCAAAAAAAAAAAAAAAAAAATCCTCTTGTAAGCAATAAAGTACTTCTCAAGGCCAGGTACTGTTACAATGACAGATCTCTGGCGACAGGAGTTCCTGCAGGCCGGTGCTCCTGAGAACGCCCAGCCTGCGCCCTCTGCAGAGGAGACTGGCGCCCCTTGGGGGTGAACATGTGACCACAGCCTGGTCCGCCTGCTTCCATCACATCCCTCACCTGACCCCTTCATGGCCTGGGCCTGAGAGTACAGGGCACCTGGAATGTTCTAGGTGTGTGTGTGGGAAGAAGTAGATATAAACAGACGCGATGCACGCTCTCAATCTTTCTAAGGCGTGGACGCACTTCTACAACTAAATCTGCCGACTTCTTTAAACGAGCACGTAGAACTTTCTGAGCTGGCGGAAAGACTTCTCACCACCCTCTCCTGTCACGGAAGCTTCCACGGCGTCTCGCTCCAAGCCCGAAACCACTTGCCGGACCCCTCGGAACTCAGACAACAGGTCTGTGGAATCTCAGCGATGAAATGTCAGAGCTGAGAGGACCCCGGGGCCCCAAGTCAGAGAACCGGCTGGTGGGGAAGGCAGGCCCCCCTTGGGCCTCGCCGAAGTAGTAACTCGCTCATCTTGGAAACGGGCTACAAGGGCTACAAAGCTTTGCTGCTAGGTTTATGGTCAAAAGGGCAAGGCTAAGGTTGCAGTATTTTCCACGGTTCGGTTTCATATTCTAGTCTTCTGTTCCCTGGAGAATCAGAGCGAATGGAAATCTTTATTCTTCATGTGGCTGTATTGCCCCCAGCTGTCCCTTTGCTTCAGGACTTGCAGCTCCCTGCTTCTAGAGAGCAAAGGCTGGCATCATTTGGCCCACGTGGCATAGCACCAAGTCTGGTGATGAATGCTGTTGGATGCTGCTGTTGCAACTGCTTTGGAGAAACAACGCTGAAGCCACCCACTACTACGTCCTTTCTCAAAATAGGAAAATGCTAATTTGTCTATTAGGTCTCTGAATCTCCAGGAAAAAATCTTTATGAAAGCAATGACATTTTTATTTTATTTTTCTCATTTATAGTCCAGATCATATCTACACACATATTCAGCATGTGCTGTGTGTGTAGGTGTGTGAGTGACTCTGTGTGTGTCTAGCTTTCAGAGAAAATAGTACACAAAAATATAAATATAGAAAAGCAAGATTAATAGGAGAGGGCGGTATTATCTCCTATTTGAAATGAATTATCAATAGATTTTCCATAGAGTTCCCTAACCACCAGGTTTATCTATTGTATTTAAATACTGGTTTGCAAATCTTAAACTATATGATAGAAAGACTAAGAGACCAAGAACCTTGAAAATAGATTAGAAGTCACTGCCCATTGAAAATCAATAGATAATGAAAAAAATCTCCCTGAAAATTGAGAGACTCCGGTTTGGGAATGGAAACCATGAGACAAAGATTCCACTTATTTTTTAAATTTCTGTTTTTCCCAATATTTCGTTTTCAATCTTCTAAGAGCACAGTTATTTATTTTATTTAAAAAGTCCCAGCTGAAATGAATTCTATAGAATTGTAGAATTTTCTTTCTTCCTTAACACATCCTTACAGAGTAGTTTAAGCCAGGGAATAGAGGGCCTCATGTGGACATGAGCTCCCTGTCCCTGAGTGTGTTCAAACGGAAGTGTTACCGGCTTGTTGGCACGTACAGTCTCCAAAGACTTTCACCTCTGTCACCTTATTCACCTTACCTGCAAGATGGGTGGGACAACATCATAATCCCAATTTACAGACCAGGTAACCTGTAGATGTTGTCTTGGTGACTGGCCACGGCTGAAGGCAATGGACCTAGAACTGGTCCCTGCCCTTCCCCCGTGGGCAGGACCTCGGGACTCCCAGGGGCAAGGCCAAAGTCAGGGTGAGAGGCTGCAGGGGCCTCCCCGTTGGGTGTGAGGCAGGACAGGTTGGTTTTAAGGTTCTCTCCAACTCTACTTCTGAGTGATTTGGCCTTTCCAACAGGAATCAGAGAGAACCCCTGGGGATCACTCTTTAATGTTGTCTTTCGGAAATGTAGAAGCCTCAAGTGCTTCCTGGCTTGATGTAAAGGGCTGTTCAGCTCAGCCCACCGAGTTTTCCTGACACTCTGGGCCAAGCAGACGCGCTTCGGCCCTTCCAGATGTTAGAAACGCAGGTGCCTGCAGGTGCTGGCGCAGGCCGGGGAGTGCCGAGGGCCTTGGCCCAGGCGGGGCAAGGCCACAAACCCAGCCCAGAGTTCCCACCCTCCTCCCCAACTGGTTGTGTGGACGCTGCTTCTATTTTAAACATGTGCGGTGAGCCGGCCAGACTTTTCTTCCCGGGAAAAGTGCTTTCTTGACTAAGTTTGACTTCTTCTTCCTTCTTCACTCAAATCAATTCCATCTTCTCTCCCCCTGAAATATTTTATTTGTTAGTGTCTTCTACATGCCAAAGCCCTGGAGGGGGGGGACTTTCCACCCCCTGTGCCTGCTAAATACCACAGTCCCAGGGCCAGCTCCAATGGCCCCTCTCCCATGCAGTCAGCCGGACAGAACTATTCTGAATTCTTTAAACACATCAGAATCCTTGCATAGGCCACTCCTTATGCCAGTGTTACTTAAATTTCAATTTAGTATTTTGATTTTCTATTATGGAAAACTATAACATACACATTTCGGCCGGGCGCAGTGGCTCACGCCTGTAATCCTAGCACTCTGGGAGGCCGAGGTGGGCGGATTGCTCGAGGTCAGGAGTTCAAAACCAGCCTGAGCAAGAGCGAGACGTGTCTCTACTATAAATAGAAAGAAATTAATTGGCCAACTAATATATATAGAAAAAATTAGCCGGGCATGGTGGCGCATGCCTGTAGTCCCAGCCACTCGGGAGGCTGAGGCAGAAGGATTGCTTGAACCCAGGAGTTTGAGGTTGCTGTGAGCTAGGCTGACGCCACGGCACTCACTCTAGCCTGGGCAACAAAGTGAGACTCTGTCTCAAAAAAATAATAATAACAACATACACATTTTGAAAGAGTAGTTGTGTGCAACCTTATGTAGCTACCCATCAACCAGCTTGACTTAAGGATCAACGTGTGGCCACTGCAGTTTCATTTTTGTCCCCACCCTTCCCCCACTTTTGACTTTTTTTTGAAAATCCCAGGCATCATGTCATGTCATCTGTAAATATTCCAGTACACATCTCTGAGAGATAAGAACTCCTTTCTAAAACATGACACAGTACCATCATCACACTAAAACCAAAATGAACCATAATTCCTTAAGAGCATCAAATATCCAGTTGGGTTCAAAGTTCCCTGATGGATCCATAATATTTTTTTAAGAGACAGAGTCTCACTCTGTCACCCAGGCTGGAGTGCAGTGGCATCATCATAGCTCACTGCAGCCTCGAACTCCTGGCCTCAAGCAATCCTCCCACCTCAGCTTCCCAAAGTACTGAGATTACAGATGTGAGCCATTGCGCCCGGCCCATAGTTTTTTGTTTGTTTGGTTGGTTTTTGTTTTTGGGGGGTTGGTTTGTTTGAAGGAGCATCCAAAGAAGCCCACCCACTCTTCACGGCCTTCTTCTTACTCATTCATCATAAAGATCTCACTTTAGAGCTTGCTTCCTCCTTCCCTAATCCCAGATGTCTGGGATGTGCTTCCCTGGCCTGTTCTTCCATCCCGCCCTCATCCACCTGTTTATATCCCGATAGACTAGAAGCTCCAAGAGGCTGTGCTGGATCCGTGTGTTTTGGAGTTCTGCCTCCGTGCCTGGCACAGTGGCTGGTCAGTAGCACTCACCACCTCTCTTCCCTGAACAAGTGGGTGAGTGATCTTCCACCCAGAACCGGTCTTCCATTCCCCGCAAGCCTGCCCTATCACGCTTTACACATCAGTACAGTGATTTGCTTGGGAATCAGAACCCCCCCGCCAGCAGAGACGGCATCGGACTTGGGTCCTGGCGCCTGGCTCCCGCAGGTGTCACTGAGGGCCCGCGCGCGGGATGAGTGAGGACACTTAGAACAAGCTGTGTGTGTCAGGCTCTGGGCGTACAGTCCTTCCTCTCTGCGTCCCATTCTTCTCATCCCTGTCGCGAGGAAATCGGACGCTCCGAATTCTAAGGGCCCTTTGGGGAAGCGGGAGTCCTCATTTGCCGCGTGCGTGCTGCCCTCTGCTGGCAGCGTTCGCTCAGGCCGCCTTTGTCCCCGACGTTCCTGAAAGAACCGCGGGTCTAAGTGGGATGGGGAGGGAGGGTCGTCGCCCCCCTGGGTTAGACCAAGAGGTGGGGGCGTGACTCCCTCGGCGTGGAGAAGCGCCGGGGCGGGTCTCAGACAGACGGACGGACTGACCCGGTGGCTCTCACACCCTGGCCGCGCGCTCGGGCAGCGAGGGGGCTTGAAAAGGAGAACGGGCGCCCCGCCCCACCCACGCCAGCCCTCCGTTCCCCGGGGCTGGGGCCCAAGCATCCGTGTACATTAAAAATATATAAAAACCCGGCTGGTTCGAACGTGCAGCTACGTGGGCAAGATGATCTTCACACGCGCACCTTGAGCTAAAAGCTTAGAGGCACAGTGAAAAAGCCCATTCCAAGAAAGAATAAATGAAGGCTTTGAGTTTACAATGCAAAAATCCCTTTAGCCAACCTTAAGAGTTTTCTTTCTTTGACAAACCCTGACAGCTGATGACCCATGCAATTTTATTTGGGGAACCAACACCATTTATCTGTTGGCAATGCTGCTCCCAGATCTGGTTTCCTTTTCCTCCGGGGGATATAGTTCTCTATTTTGGTGCACTGCACCGCTGATAATATTTTTGGTTTTTGTTTGTTTATTTTCACATATATTCCTGCAGCTCCTTTGGTTGCAGATAACGGAATTCAGAATGTCACTAACTTCGGCCACAAGTGAGAACTTGCTGGAAGGGGACTGAGATGCCACCCACAGGGCCGCTTGCCAGCAGCAGATGGCACACGGGAACTGGAACTCCAGGGGCACCAGGAAATGGTCTCTCTCTGTCCTTGGCCTCTGCTTCTCTCGGCATGTCTGATTCGTTTCTTCTTTCTCGAGGCCAACTGGTGTTTCTTGCTGGTTAATCCACGAGGCAAAACATGGCCGCCAGTGAGTCTTGACTCACCTGTGTTCAACTCCCGCCAGGTGGAGAAAAGCTTTTCCTTTGCCCCAGATCCAAATCTCCAGACTGTCCCCTTGGGCCAGTCAAGTGTGGCCCGCAGGACTGAGTAGGTGATTGGCGAGACCTAGTTGGAGATGAAAACCTGCAACCCCTTATTTGAAGGCAGGGAAAGTACGGGAAACGGCACGTATAAAGCTTCTTTCTTGTCTTCTTCCACTTGTCACGGTGGGTTTTATTTTCCACTTAATGACATTCAAAGTAAAGAAAAATCTAAATTTTAAATTATTACCATACATTTGACCGTTCATCTTTATATCACACAAAGCCAGCTTTAAATGTAAATTTCGGAACTTTTAACTCACATGCACAATCACTGCATTTACACAATTTTTAATCTTGTGAATGAAACTCATGATAATTGAAAGGGGGAAGAGAGGGGCCTCGCAGGCTCCCCCAAGGGGGCGTGCCTCTCCGCCTGGACATTCTGGGTGGGCTGGGGCAGTCCAGACCCTCACAGGCACCCAAGGGCCCCGCCAGCCACCAGACCCAAGCACCAAGACCCAGCCGGGGTCAGGGTCTAGGGAAATTGGTCCAGGCATCTCCCCTGCCCACCCTTCATCCCACTCCACAGCAGACTGCGACCTCTAACAATCTTCAGACTGCTGCGCTATGACACCCAGTGCCTGGACCATGGGTGGGTGTGTCCCCACCATGACACAGCCTCTAGCCGGTCCCACAACAGACACTGTGTACTGCCATCATGGGGCAGGGATGGCTGCCACCTTGCCCACCTGGAGATGCTGCAGGATGCATGTGTCCCATCCCGGCTCTCTCTGTGCCTGTGCCCAGGACCCTGCCAGGGGAGGGGAGAAAAAGTGGTCATAGGACAGGGAGGGGGAGGCCAGGCTGGGTGAGGGCTCCAGGGAGCGGGCAGCTCCAGCACAGGTGGGGGCCACGCAAGAGCACGGCCCCGAGCCCTCGGCACATGCTCCCTTGTCCCTTCAGACTCTGCTTCCAAAGCACAGATGCAAAGATAAAGTTATTAAGCTCTCAAGACAGCAACCACAGAGAAAACCCCCAGGCACAGGGCCCTCCTCATGGCTCATATGCTCGTCCAGCCGCCTGGTGCCCTGTCATTGGGGTGGGAAGTGTGTGGTCAAGTGATAACCTTCTGAAGGAACAATTCCCAGAGATGCAGATGGGAGGACTTTGGAGAAACCAACCAGACATTGTTACTTTTTCTTGCAAGGTGGAAATAACTCCCTGGGCCTCCACATTCATAACCACACACAGACCTCATGTTACACTACACATATTTTCTGCAACTTGACTTAGGGACATCACTAAATGGCTGTGTCATATTGAATGGCTATACTGTAACAGACTAGCTAAAATATTGACCTCGGACTTCAAGACTCCATGTGTCCTGGCCCCAGCCCTGTCACCCCCGACCCTTCCCTTCTGGTCTGCTCTGTACTTCTAATAAGTTCCCAGGGGACACTGCTGCCACTGTGATGGCTCACTTTGAGGACACTGGCTTGGATCCCAGGCAGGGTGGCCACGTGGCAGCTCCAGGGCTAGGAAGGGCACCCCGTGCAGCTAGGGCAAGGCCTTGCAAGAACCCACCCTTGGAAAGCTGGCTGTGGCAGCAGAATGGACTTGTCCCGGAGGGCCGCCTCCTGCTGCTCTAGGGAGGGGAGGGGACAGAGGAAAGCAATTTCCCAAGTCAGGGGACTCCTGCTGGATTAGCCTCACCCTAATGAAGACAGTGAGGCTGTCTCCTTCCAACCAGAAAACTCAGCCCACCTCTGTAGGAAACCGGCAGGGCAGCAATAAGCACCCCACCACCCCACCCTAAGCCAGCCCATCCACAGGTGTGCCCACTCCCTGCTGGCAACGCACTGACAAATAAGCCCCTCCTCAGGCCGTGGAAGGAGAGTGGACGAGTGACAGAGTGTCACTCCGAGGGAGTCACCAGGGATGGGAGGATTCCCCAACTCAGGGAGCTGGAGCTGTGCTCTCCACACCTGCATACCCTGGAATCTAATCCATACTTTCCACCTTTCTCTAATCTCATGTGTGTGAAATGGAATCTCATTGTTGTAATTGGCATTTTTCTCCTGGCAACTTGGATTTCTTCTGTGCTTTGGCTGTTTGAATCCTTTCACTATTTTTCTAGTGAGTTGTCTTTTCTTACTGATTTGTGCTAATTTTTTTTGTTACTGATAATATTTTATAGATGTGGCAAAGTTTGTATTTGCTATTTCTCTTTTAACCGTGTGATGTTTAGCCGGGCATGGTGGCCAGCGCCTGTAGTCCCAGCTACTCGGGAGGCTGAGGCAGGAGGATCACTTGAGCCCAGGAGCTGGAGGCTGCGGTGAGCTGTGATGACACCACTGCACTCCAGCCTGGGCGACTGAGCGAGACCCTATCTCACAAAAAAAATCTGCACAATGTACCAATTACTACCCACGTGGCAGCCTCTCAGAGCCTGTTTTCACATCTAAGAGACAGGGAACAGCTGCCGCGCTGGCCTGCTGGAGGATCAGACGAGGTAATATCTGCGCAGTAATTAGTTGGCCAAATTGTCAGCTCCCAATAAATGCTAGCAGCTGAGGCTGCCGCTGCAGTTCCATAACCAAACTTCTCTGTGTGACCCTCGAAGACCCCAGGTCCCAGGCCACACCTGCAGGTCTTCAATAAGGGATAGCACCATGAAGTGGAAGCACAACAGAACACATAGAGGGCTAATCAGATGCTACTCAGGTTCCCATTTTTCATTCCGTGGGGTTTTCGCTTAACTGTTTGCCAGAGTTGGAGCAGGACTCTGAAGTTCACGGAAAAGACAAGATGCTGCGAGACTCCAGCTGACCCCACCTTCTTCCTTTGTCACGGCCCCTCCCTAGGTGGCCCCTGAGTTCCGCAGCATCCAGGAAGGCCTGCCCTACCTGGACATGGTGATCGCGGAGACGCTGAGGATGTTCCCGCCGGCATTCAGGTAGGCCGCAGCCCCGCCCCTGCGCCCCAGGCCCTGGCTGGGCCTCCCTGTTACCACCTGGATCAGCGCGTGCTCCGGGAGGCAGGCCTGAGTCCATTGCTGCCTTTGCACCCCTTGGAGCACCTCGAATGTCTGGCCCTTTCCTGTAGGTTAGTGACCTTCTCAAAGCATCCCTGGCCTTCCTCCCCAACCCAAGCCCATCCTTGGCCTCCTAGCCTTTGGTGGCTTTTGCCGTTCACCCCGCCTGTCCATGAATGTATTCATTCACTCATTCAGCAACTATTTATTGAGCATCTACTTTTTGCCAAGCTCTGTAAATCAGCTGTGTACAAAAGAGATAGAAGTCCCTGCCCTGAAGCTGATGTTACAGTCAGGGTCCGTCTGAGGTCTCCCTGCCGTCCAGCACCCCCACCCATCCCGTCCTGGAGCTCCAACGCGACTCGCCGACCAAGAACGTCTGCCTGGGGCACGCCTCCCCGGGTCTTCCCTGCCCTCCTCCCCGGCACTTTGAGCTGTAGCTCTAGTTCTTTTATATTCCTGGACCCACTTCCGCCACTCCATGACGTTTCACTAAGGTGCTGCCGGTCACACCAACTTGGAAGCACCTTGAGAGTAGGAATCAAGTCTTGTGCTTCAAACTCCCCCAGACAAGGCTGCCCGTGGAGAAGGGCATTTTAATTTCAGTCCCCAGACCTTTAGAGAGAGTGAAAAGGTGGCCAGATTTCAGGTTCTACAAATGGAAGCAGCACAAAACATTCCTATATATTATAAATTCCACTCAGCACTTCTACGAATTAATATACCACATAAACCATATGGAGATAACCTTTTACCATTTTTAAAGAGAAAATGTAGATGACTTTAGGGTATCTCAAAATGATATTTCAAACCAAAAACATTACAAATAGTGTGATTGTAGATATTGTCCAAATGTTCAAGTCCAGAAGCAAAGATAGAAAATTCCAGTGTTGTGATTCGAATTGCATCATCCTCAAGCACCCAGGGTTTTGGTCTCTTGATGGGGGAGCAGGCCAGTAATTTGGGGGCTCTCCCCACCCTCCCCTGAGGCCAGCATTAAGACCCAGTGCTTGTCTGGATGCGGTGGCTCACACCTATAATCCCAGTGTTTTGAGAGGCCAAGGTGGGAAGCTGGCTTACGCCCAGGAGTTCAAGACCAGCCTGGGCAGCATAGTAAGATTATACAAATCTTAAAATTAGCCAGGTGCCATGCCTATAATCCTGGCACTCTGGGAGGCCGAGGCGGGAGGATGGCTCAAGGTCAGGAGTTCAAAACCAGCCTGAGCAAGAGCGAGACCCCGTCTCTACCAAAAATAGAAAGAAATTAATTGGCCAACTAAAAATACATATAGAAAAAAATTAGCTGGGCATGGTGGCGCATGCCTGTAGTCCCAGGTACTTGGGAGGTTGAGGCAGAAGGATCGCTTGAGCCCAGGAGTTTGAGGTTGCTGTGAGCTAGGCTGACACCACGGCACTCTAGCCTGGGCAACAGAGTGAGACTCTGTGTCAAAAAAAAAAAAAAAAAAAAATTAGACAGGTGTAGTGGTAAATATCTGTAATTCCACCTACTTGTGAGGCTAAGGCAGGAAGACCACTTAAACTCAGGAGTTCAAGGCTGCAGTGAGCTATGATCACACCACTGCACTCTAGCCTGGGTGACAAATCGAGACCCTGTTTCTAAAACAATCTTAAAGCCGGGTGCAGTGGCTCACGCCTGTAGTCCTAGCACTTTGGGAGGCCAAGGAGGGAGGATCACTTGAGGTCAGGAGTTCGAGACCAGCCTGACCAAGAGGGAGACCCCATCTCTACTAAAAATAGAAGAATTAGTTGGGCATGGTGATACATGCCTGTAGTCCCAGCTACCAGGAGAGGCTGAGGCAGGAGGATCACTTGAGCCCAGGAGTTTGAGGTTGCTATGAGCTAGGCTGATGCCATGGCACTCTAGCCTGGGTGATGGAGCAACACTCTGTCTCAAAAAAAAAAAAAATCTTAAAAATTTTTTTTAGAAAGACCTACTGTTCCAGCCCCTCCCTGATTTCCTTGAGAGTCTTGAGCAAACGGTCATGATTTATACTCAGCTCTCTTCCATGGGACTGCGGGCAGCGGGTGTACGTGTTCCAATGAAGTTCCAATGAAGCCCCCAGAAGTTCAGAATAAAGCACTCAGCGATCACACAGAACAAAGGCTGGTTACAGGAAAGAAGCCTCTACTGGGCCCCAGAGATGGCTGGTCGCTGGGGTCAGCCTGGGCCTGGTGGCTGAGGCTCCTGGCAGACAGGAACCCAGCTGAGCGGAACAGCTGTGTTCTCCAGGGGGAGGAGAGTATATAAACTGATCAAAGGACACATTATTGCCTGGGTCTAAACTCAGTCAAGAATTCGTCACGTGAGACACGGAGTAGATGACATGTTGAGTCACACAAAGTGGACAGGCTCTTCAGTGAGTGCGGTGGCGGATTCTCCCCCTGGCCCGTTAGAAACAGCAACGTGTAAGAGGAAATTGGGGCAGGCGTTGCTCTGGGGACCCAGGTGCCGGTGATCTCAGGACAGAACTAGAGAATGTGGATGTGGATCGGCCCAAATTCCGTCGGGCACGCAGCGCCCCTGCTCACAGGACACCGAACAGGCCTGGGGGGGGGGTGTCCAAAGACAGTGTCGCCCTGGCTTTGTGTGTGATCCTGACGGAGCCCCGCATTGCTCGGCGTGCCTCCGCCCCACGGGTTAAGTGGGGACACACTCCTGCTCCACCTGGCCCCCAGAAGCTGTGGGAGGCGCAGTGGGGAGCGCACGGGAAGACCCAGCGCCCCCGACCACCTGCAGCGCGAGGTGTGCAGTGAGGAGCAGGAGGCGCCGGGAGACCCGCCGAGGTCCCCACGCCTCCTCCCAGGGCCCTGTGGGCACGCGGGCTCGGCCCCGTCTCTTCGCAAACCACAGCGACGAGAGAGAGGCAAGGAGTCCTGATTCTCACTCAGACGACAGGACGGTCCCCTTCAGCCCTGACAGAGGGGCTGAGAGTGAGGGCAGGGGGGCGAGCATTTTATTTATTTCATTATTTTCCCTCAGCAAAGCACGCCGCCTTTCCCCAAGCACTGACACGACTTGACTTATCCACAAAAGAAGCGCAGAACAGCCCTTGTGGAAAACATGACAAGTCTCAAGTGTCACCGACGTGACCCGGCTTCAGTGCCGCACAGCCGCAGATGGCGCTGGCCTCTTGTGGGGCCGGGTCTGGCTGCACAGGGGGCCCAGCGACCCTGAGGAAGGAAGGCCCCAGCTCCCAGCTTCCGGGGATCCTGCTTTCCAAGTCTGAGCTGTTTCCAGCACAGATGACAAAGGAAGTGCCAGGGAACGGCCTTGCCTGACCCCTTGGGGACTGGGGTGCGGACATCACAGCCCCATCTGCCTGCCCGGTGTCCGGCCAGTGTTGGCTGCCAGCTCCGAGCACGCAGTAGTCCCGTTAGTCGCTTACAGTCTGAATGGGTCCCACTGCCCTGGCCTGTCACTGCTCTGTCATGTGAAAGGCTCGTGACAGACAGGTGACAGTAGTCAGGAGCCATGGGTTGCTCTTAGTTTCCATTATGAGCAAGAGCAGGGCAGAGCAATAATTAGTGTAATAATTGTATTTCTCTGAGATATTTAGAGAAGCCCAATGCTACAACTCAAAGTAAAAGCCAGCATAGAATTATTTTTAATTTTTATATTACCAAAATAACATATTTATACTTTAAAAAACAAAACAAAAAACCTCTAAACATTCTAGCCTGGGTAACAGAGCAAGACCCTGTCTCAAAAATAAATAAATGAATAATTTAAAAACCCCAAACAATACAGAATGATACAACGAGAAAGGGCCCCGACCCCCCTGCCAGCCCCCAGCCCAGAGCCGTTCCCTGGAGGAGATAATGGTGCAAGCTCAGGCATCTTCCAGAATGTTATGTTCACGTGCAGAAAATATATAGTCTACCCTTTAAAAATAAAACACAAATGAGATTATGCCGTTGGGTAAAATGAACAATCTTGGTCAGACGTTTTCCCCTCTCTGAGAAGAGGCTGTCCGTAGTGATACAGTGGGGAACAGATTTCCAAACCCAAATTTCCTCCAGGTAAAACCTTACCAGGACTTACCCAGAGCAGTCAAATTATAGAGACACTAAGTAGGATGGTGGTTTCCAGGACCTGAGGGGAGGGGACAGCTGGGAATTAGTGTTTGACAGGCACAGAATTTCAGCTGAGGAAGATGCAAGAGTTCTGGAAAAGGATGGCGGAGATGGCTGCACAAGAGTGAATGTAATTAATGCCACAGAGCTGTGCGCTTAAAACGGTAAATGTTAAGTTACGTATTTTTTACCTCAGTAAGAAACAAATCAATCAATCCAACCTCACCAGGACCATTCTGGCATTAAAACATTCCAGAATTATTAGAGCCGCTGTCCTGGTCACATGCCCTCACGTCCTGTGTTGAAGATGTCACACTCAGAGAATCTTCCGTTGACTCCCGGCACTTGGGGGTGGCGCAGACCCGAGCAGGGGTGTGAGCCCGTGTGCGGGGTGCACACACACCCCTCAGTATTCCAGCCGTGCCGGGGACGCAGGCCTTTTCCACACAGGGACGGTATCTCAAGGCCGAGCCTGGGCATAGGCCATGAGTGACATCACCACCCAATGCTCATGTTGGGGGGGTAAGAAGTGGCCTGAAGTCTGGCAGGTGAGTCGGGGGAGGGGAGGCAGGCTTTGTTTTCTTTCTGTGGGTCGCATCTGTAAGAAGTGGGGTGACGCTGAATCCGAAAGAAAGTTCTCCACCTAACACTACAGCAGTAGGTGGGGGGGCAGTGCGAGGGGAGGGCGATGAAGAGAAACTGTTTGTTGTCACTTCGCCCTTGTCCTAAAGGGCTCTATCTCATCCTTTAAATTCCAAGTAAACTATGACCAGAACACTTGAGAGCTTGTGCCAAAGACCAAAGTCCAACACCCTATACTTTTGTATCCCAAATTGAGGAAGAGAGGGGTTCTTCCGCTCCCACCTCTATTTTGTTCACAGAAGGTCACGTGTAGTCTGGAGAGTGACAGCACACGTGCCCAGCAGAAATTCCATTGGGCGATCGGGACAGGGTGTGTGCAGGGTTTGGAGTCAGGGCTCCAGAGGTTTAAGGCAGACCGTTCATGGCAAGGAATTGATTGAAATTGGGCAAAATTCATGGCATAGCAGTTTAGAGATTAGTGGATCCAGGTAGGCAAGTTGAAGGGAGACTTACCAGGTACAGCTGTTGCCTGGTACACAAACCCTTTGCCTGAGTGAGCAATCCAGTCTCCTGATAGGAAAGCTATTAGCCCAGATGAATTAGTTTGCATTAATTTCCTGAAGCAAACAGTGACACGATTTCCTGGTTTAGAGTCTTATCTTTCTGGGCAGGAATTTTCTGGAACAGACAGGAAGTCATACTGACACAGGTGGTCTCAATTTGCAGTTCCAAGTGTTGAATTACACGGCTACAGGTAGACTCGGTTCCCAGGGGAGACGGGTGGGCCACAGCCACCAAGGTGAAGCTTAAGAGAGTTGTGTTGGGTGTTCAAGTTGCAAGGACCAGAGACTCGCTCACATTTTCTTGAGGAATGGGCGTTTGTTGTAAGAAATTGTGGGGAGATAAGGAAGCTAGAACTCTCCCAGGGACCAAGAGCGGCCACCACCAACAGGCCTCATGGTGGCTCCAAAGCCAGAGCGGCTTCAGCAGTCAGACTGGGGTGTGGTTTGTCAGCACCGGAGCCATGAACACTGGCCCTGGGGCCATCTGTGTGCAACTTGACCAGGCAAATGCCAAGGGCAGTAGCCAGATGGCTGGGCTGGACAGGGACATTGGAGAAAAGGGAGCGATAGGGGGTGTGGGGCAATTTAAAGAAGCCTAAAGGTGAGTGGGAAGATAAGAAAGGTAGTAGCCAGCAAACAACCCTCCAAGAACCTTCCAGAAATAAGCCCCTCCAAGGCACTTTTGCACCTTGACACCAGGCGCAGGAAGGGGTGCGTTCTCACCAAGGGGCAAGCTGAGCCCAGGAACTGCAGGCTCCTGGAGCAGCGAGGGGCCTCAGCCACTGTCTGGGTCTCCCTGGGAGGAGGGCTGGGCCCGTCCCCCAGCCTTGCTCCACACACCGTGCCTGTGCAGCTGCAGACTCGGCCCTGCCTGCCCAGCACGCCCCAAGCTGTCCGCCCGGTCTCACTCTGCATCCCCCTGTCGCCTGCAGGTTCACCCGGGAGGCAGCTCAGGACTGCGAGGTGCTGGGGCAGCGCATCCCTGCGGGCGCCGTGCTAGAGATGGCAGTGGGCGCCCTGCACCGTGACCCTGAGCACTGGCCAAGCCCCGAGATCTTCAACCCTGAGAGGTGAGTGCTGACCCCCCCTCCTCAATGGCCCCGGGGGGATGTGAGTGTGGGGTGGAGATTTATTAATAGCAGTTGGAGGCAGCGGCCGGGAGGCACAGTCCCCAAACAGTTGAAAGTCATGGCAATTCAGGTAGATGTTTGCAAGGTTTGATTTCCAAAGGAAATAATTACACCATTTTTAAAGGCTCCAAACAGAATCCAGAGATTTAGCATCTCAGCAGCACTGCACAAAAGAAACAAGGCAATTTTTAATGGCTGTCTTCTGTTTGTTCAAGCCAAGACCCAGGAGATGGGATTGTATTTGGGGTATGCACTGGAAAGTAACAAAACATAGTTTCCTTTTTTTAAACACTGGCAGCTGGCCAGGCTTGGTGGCTCACGCCTGTAATCCTAGCACTCTGGGAGGCCAAGGCAGGAGGATGTCTCAAGGTCAGGAGTTCGAAACCAGCCTGAGCAAGAGCGAGACCTTGTCTCCACTAAAAATAGAAAGAAATTAATTGGCCAACTAAAAATATATAGAAAAAAATAGCCGGGCATGGTGGCGCATGCCTGTAGTCCCAGCTACTCTGGAGGCTGAGGCAGGAGGATCGCTTGAGCCCAGGAGTTTGAGGTTACTCTGAGCTAGGCTGATGCCACAGCACTCTAGTCCAGGCAACAGAGTAAGACTCTGTCTCAAAAAAAATAAAAATAAAATAAAAACTGGCAGCTTTGCCAAAACAATAGTATCAGCTGAATTTCTCCACAAATCTGAATTCCTGAGATCTGTATAGACCCTCCTTTAACCTCCATGGATTTAGTTCATTGTCTAGTTTCATCTCTAGGCTTTGGGACTGGAACTGTGTGAGCGGGCATTCACACCTGGTCCTCACCAGCATGAATCGATGTCCCTCCCCGTGTGATCTGGCAGGGCAAGGGGTGCCAGGAGGCAGTTGCCTTTGCACCTTCAATGGCTCCAGTTGAACTGGGCCCAGCTACACAAGCTAATCACTGGGAAAACGTGGGCAGTGGGATCTAGAAAAACATTCCACCAGCCAGCAGCTCCTGGAAATATGGCAGCCCCAGAGCTCCCAGAACCTCAGTGAAGTCCAGAGGTATTAAGAAGGGAGCTGGCTATTACAAAAGAGTGTCACCAGGCTTCACTGTCACAGAATACATGTGGCAGGCACATGCTATTTGGTAGCAGACTCAGCAGTTCCGAGGAAGGGCACCCAGCCCTCCAGATGCCACAGCTCCCAGTGTGCGATGGGTGCTCAAGCAAGCAAAGCAAGCGCGGGTAGGGGAGGCACCGGCCAGTGTGTTTCGAGAGATGGGGGGCAAGCTGGCAGGACATGGCCCCCAGGGAGGGCTGGTAGGTGCCAAGGTGCCTGGGACTCTGCTTAGGGAGGACCCCGGTAATGGCTGGGTCATCCTCTGGCCAAGGGGAGGTGCAGCCAGGAGCCAGGTGAGGGCTGTGATCGTCATGCCCTGGGCTTGGGGGTGCCCCTGGGGTTCTGTTAGACTGTGAACCTGGGTGTGGGGGAGCCTGTGGGCTCAATAACAACACACCGAATTCCTAAGGAGAGGCAGGGAGGGCACTGTTGACAGTCCGGGGGACTCTGAATTCAGCAGTGCCACCAGGGCCATGACTGCAGCGCTACCGCCTCCTGGAGGAAGGTGTCAGATGAAGGGCTGGCTCAGCCAGTGCAGGGGAAGGGGGCAGGTGTCCAGGGCCAGCCCTGACCATACGCACCTTCAGGTTCACGTCCGAGGCCCGGCGGCAGCGGAGGCCCTTCACGTACCTGCCCTTCGGGGCGGGCCCCCGGAGCTGCCTCGGGGTGCGGCTGGGGCTGCTGAAGGTCAAGCTGACACTGCTCCACGTCCTGTGCAAGTTCCGGTTCCAGGCCTGCGCTGAGACTCAGGTAAGGCCTGACACCGCGGGGTGGGGCTGGTCACCCCAGCTTCTGGCACTGCAGCTGGCCAGCCTGGGGTGGCATGGAGCTCCGCAGTGAGTTTGGGCGAGCTCCTTAACCTCACTTGGCCTCAGTTTCTTGATCCATAAAAGGAGAATGATAATAGTAACACCCTCTACCTCTTAATGTCATGTGAGGATTAAACAAGCTCGCTCAAGTGCTCAGGTAAGCGCCAGGCAGGGACACGCCACGTGTCAGCGTCATCTTTACTACTGCTCTCCGTGTGCGGAGCTGAGCTGAGCCTCACGTTACCACAGCTCTTCCTTCCGCAAAGAGCACTCACACAACAGTGTTCACCGTTGTGAAGGGTGCCTGCCTTTGAAGGGTTTGGGGGTGCATGGCTTGTCCCACAGAAACCAGGAACACTCTCTCTGGCTCCTCCTCACCCCCTAAGGCCCTCTCCTTGGAGGGGAGATGGGGGGCTCCAGCTCCTTGGAGGGTGCTCCCAGCTGCCACAGCCTCACACCCCCCACCCAAGTGCAGACACGCTCAAGTCCCTATGACTACAGCCTGTCCCTGTCAGGGGATGATTTCATTAGCTATGAAATCACCATTTTACACACAGCTCCAGGGGAAATCCAGCTACTTGAGGAATTCTTTGGCTTTTCTTCGAAGCCCCTCGTCTGCTGTTGACTCTGCCTTTTATGTTGGGCAGAGAAAAGCTTTCAGGATGTCAGTGAGACCAGACCACAACGTGCATGAGCAGAAAACTGCTCCAATCCCCTCTCCCCAAAGGCCCTGGGAAAGAGGGGACTGCTCAGTTACTGGCCTGGCACTGGCGACTGGGATGAGGAGGGACCAGCAGGGAGGGTTAGAATCACTAAAAGTTAGGCTTGGGGGCTTTGCTCTCCCTGCCAGCTGTGGCCTTGGCCAAGTTACTGGCCTTCTTGAACTTACGTTCCTCACCTGCAGGGTGAGACACTACCACCTCTTACTCAGGCTCCTGGGGTGGATAAATGCAGGCCCAAACATACTCTTTGCCTGCACATTTCATTAACATGGGAAAGAGGGTGCCAATGTTATTCAGTGTGCTGGGGAGTGGGGGTGTCAGTCCGGGAGGGCAGCTTCATCGGCTTTTCTAGGAACTGTGGTCCAATTGGGGGCGGTTCCTTGCTCACTGCTAGCCCAGCCATCCCTCAGTCCACAGCCAAATTTCCACAAGCCTGCTTCAGGCTGGGTTCCGAGGCAGTTTTCTCATAGATACGGTTAACTTTGACAAATATTTTAATTTCCTCTATTTTAGGTACCACTGCAGTTAGAATCCAAATCTGCCCTAGGTCCAAAAAACGGAGTCTATATCAAGATTGTGTCCCGCTGACTCAGAAGGCCCCCAAGGGAGGGGGGAACATCTTGTGGCTATGACACAACTTGTAAGTCAAAGAGAACGCCTGACGTGGAAATTCAGATTTGGGGGAAAAAAATCACCGAAGTGATTAAAGAGTACATGCAAGTATAAAAGAGGTTATGTATGTTACATTTCCTAAATGCTTAATAAACGTTTGTTGCACTTACTTTTGACATTGCCAGTAGGGGCTGAACCACTGATCTAACTCTCTAAATAAAGGATTGCTGGTAAATAAGTAAAAATGTAGTTTTGACAAAACGACTAAGAACACAGAGTTTTAAGGGAAGTCCTGGCCTCAGGATGGAAGGAATCTACAATGCAGGGCACATGAGGACACTCAAGCCTGTCCTGATGGCACCAGTTCGTGGCTTTTTCAGTTTCTTGTGCATTGTTGAGTCTTAGAGAATGACATTCATCCGAAGTTCAAACTCAGAAGTGGTTCCAAAGCTTTATTATATTTGGTTTTCCAAGGTAGGGTAGTACCAAGTTTATGGTAAGTTTCAACAGCTGAAATTATATAGGCTGAAATGTACTTTTTCTCTTAAAGAACACTGTATCTTTTCTTAATTTTGATCAAGGAGAGATGAATTTGAGTAAAAGGAATTGTTGCAAGGCTCAGAAGTTCACATTCAACAAAGCACTTGCAAACTGAATCTGGACCTGCCACCAGCAGCCGTGTAGCTGAGGCTGCTGGGCTTCTCACCTCCGCGTGCCTCGCTTTCCCCTCCATGAAACAGGGGGGCTGACCTAGATCAAAGACCCCTTCCTTCTCTGTTCCACATCTGAGCAGCTCTAAGGAGCTGAATGTTACATAGAGAAAATCTCAGTAGGAATGTGTGAGCCCTTTATGCACCACCACATGCTGACACCCCACCTTCAGAAAATGTTGGCTGTTTTGGGAGAGTTGGCAGAACGGATTTCTAGTCACTGCTGTGGCTGCTGCCTTCCCTGTCTGGCCCTTCCCCATCCCCTTCAGCCCAGAGCACCCACCGCTTCCCCCACAGCTGCCCCTGCAGGACCCCCTCCTCTCTCTCTCCCAGAGGGAGGAGGGCAGCCTCACTCCCCAGCACCGTGCCAGGCCGGGAGCTACTATGTCTTGACCACCCATCCTTGGTCCAGGCCCATCACCCAGCCCTCTCCACACACTCCCCACACCTGCTCTTCTCCATAACTGGGCCCTTCTGCGATGCCTGGCCCTGTGGCTTACTCACTACAGAAAACCATCTGTTCCTGGGGACCTATCTGCCTCCCTGACTGCCCCACCTGTCCCTAATCCTGACCTCCCTGTGGCCACCACAGAGCCACAGCCTGCAGATGGGCCCACTTGAGCACTCAGGTCCCTGCTGGGAGCACAACCACAGCTCCTCTCACCTTCTCCGCCCAGGTGCTCACCACCTTCAGACTATGGCAGAGACTTCCTAATGAGCTGCAGTCACTGGACTCCCAGCTTTTTGCCTGTCTGAACCCAGCACTCTCCACCTCTGTGTAAATCCCACCGTTCACACCTAACACCAGCCATCACGGGGTGGGAAATGGTGGGGAACTGCAATGCCTGGATCCCAATTGGGTCCTCACAAATACTTCTGATCAATTGCCTACACACACCTGTCCTGAACCCTCCACCTCTTTGCACCAAACATCTTGAGAGTTACAGTTACTTTGACTCCTTCCCCTCACAATGCCCTCCCCCTCCCTCTCCTGAGCCCACAGGAACAGCTCCCACCCCACCCCCACCAGGCAACCTGGCCACGTGGATCCCATCCCTCTCTAGCACCACCCATCCAAGTAGCTGCTCTTCCTGTTTTCTCAGTGGTCACTGAATCCAATGGCCTCTGCGGTCTTCATAGCTCAGTGGACTCTTCTGGGACATTTGATCACCTCCCACCTGGTTTTCTGGTCACTCTTCCCATCCATGCCCCCAAATGAACTCTTCCTACATCCCCTGACTCCCCAGCTCCCAGCAGCCAGATGGTTAAAAGCATAGGGTAAGTTAACCTACAGTTAAGCCTTTAATAGGCACATATCTGATCTAATGCTTCTCTCTGACACTCCCTAGCCCCCACCCAACTATGCTGCAGTAAGACCAATGGCTTAATCAAAAGCAATGAATGAGGCCAGGCAGGGTGGCTCAGGCTTGTAATCCCAGCACTTTGGGAGGCCAAGGTGGGAGGATGGCTTGAGGCCAGGAGTGAGACCAACCTGGGCAACATAAGGAGACCCCACTGCCACAAAAAATACAAAAATTAGGTGGACATGGTGGTGTGTGCCTGCAGTCCCAGCTACTGGGGAGGCTGAGGCAGGAGGATTACTTGAGTCCTCTGTACTCCAGCCTAGCCAACAGAGCAAGACCCTGTCTCTAAAAAGAACAAAAACAACAAAACAAGAAAAAGCAATGAATGAAATGGTAGGATTAGCTAGGCTGTGGGGGAAATTTGAGGGGGTTCTGAAAATCATACCACATGCAACTATGAGGCTGGCTCTGCTGATGGGTAAGATTGTGTTGTTGCTTCTTCATTTTCCTGGTTATTTAACTCAGCTCTCTTCTGGCCTGATCGCACTTGCCTGTGCAATCAAAGATGGAAAAACTAGTTAGCAGCCTTGGATCTGAGAACTACAGGACAAACTAAAGTAGAGGCAGCAAGTCACTAGCAGACACACAGCCCCGGGAAGGTGGGGGGAGAGGCAAGCAGACACTGGTGAGTAGGCCAGCACACCGCGGACAACTGGACCTCACAGGCAGACATCCTGGTGATGCAGAGTCACCCTGCCAGGCCTCTGCCAGCTGGACCAGAACCAGCCAGTGCCCAGGAGGGAGGCACTCATAAACTGCTACGTTTAGGGGCACACACTGCATACACCATACTCTCCACGGGCACAACACACTTTTCTCAATGGTGAACTTGGGTTCTGTGGGACCTGAAACTTCTTGAGTTGGGAGAAAGAAAAAGAATACAAATATGTAACTTCTGCAAATTTGATCAAAATGTATAACCATGTGACCATACTATTAGAGCCCCTCCTATGGCCTTGGTAGGGGCCCCAGCAAGTAAGGGGCCCTGAACCTTCAACTTCATCAGCTTGGTGATAAATCCACACAAGGCCCTACCAAGGCCAGTGGCATCAGCTCTGTTATACCCCTGCTATCGTCTGAATGTTTATGTTCCCCAAAATTCATATGTTGAAATCCTACCTCCAAGTGATGGCATTTAAAGATAGCGCCTTTGAAAAGTGACTGGATAACAAGGGCAGAGCCCTCATGGATGGGATCAGCCCTTAAAAAAGAGGCCTGAGAGAGACCCCTTCACCCCTTCCTCCATGTGAGGTTACAAGTACGAAGACACTGTATCTATGAGAAAGCAGGATCTTGGACTTCCCAGCCTCTAGAACTTTAAGAAATAAACACCTGGTGTTTATAAGCCACCCAGTGCCACCCAGTCTATGGTATTTTGTTACAGCAGCCCAAACTAAGTCAATCCTTGATACTCAGAAATGCCTGGTACCCAGCAGCTACTCAATAAAATAGATGCTAAAGAATGAGCTTCAGTCTTCATTCACTTGAGATAAATATTCTTTTATTTCCATACTCTTTGTGACATTTGCGGCACAGGTATTCAATCTCATGGGGATGTTAAAACCCACACTAGGAGGGTTGTCCAGTGTGTTTAGGTCCTAAAGTTTAGGAGATGCAGCTATGGGCACTCATGGGCTAAGCCTGGGGGTTCTCAAGGGGAGCTACTCATCCACATCACCTGTCAGGGTAGACGAGCATCCTCTGAGTGATGGGTGACCTCCACCAGGACCAGGGGAACCAGCAGGGACTCAATGGCAACACACAGTAGCCACCTGTTACGACGATATGAGAAAGGCCAACCAGGAGGAGCAGCCAAAGAGCTGCCTGGATTGTGCCAGGGCAACAGAAAGAAGTAACTGTGCTGCCCTAAGCTCACCTGAGCTGTCCTCCCCCAATGGCTACTGTGTCATCCTGACAAAAACTAAAACAGATGCCATGAGCCCCTGAAAAATTGAGTCCTTGCAGAGATAAACTCTTAAAAATTAAAACAAATCCATAAAATTGTGTCTAGAAACACTGTGCTTGGTGCCAATAAGCAGCAAAGTCAACAAAGAGAGTAAATAATAAAACTTTAACACATTATTAAAAAGCAAAAATGGACTCACCTAACAATCACTACTGGTTAGTCCACCAGCGAGCCCAAAAGTGACTTAAAAGTGAAAACCATTATCAGAGATTAAGAATGTAACTTCATTGAGAAGTCAACATTAAACAAACAGTTCATTAAAAGTTTTTTTGTAAAAGAAAAAAAAAAACCCAATCCCAAACAGCTATTTCAGGGAGGATCAGCGTGGAAGGCAGCAGATCACCCTGGCGCACCCCTCACTGGCGGCTGCCAAACAAGGAGCCCAAGGCGAGCAGGACAGAGGGCCCAACCGAAGGCTTGGCAGAGGTGGTGTAGTGGATAAGATACTCTGGGTAGACCTGGTGCTTCTCAAAGACCACAAAGATGGAGGGGTCGGACACGCTGTTCACGCAGCTGTCGAAGAAGACGTTGCTCTGGCCTTCCTTGGCTGGGGGGCGGACAAAGGAAGCGTTGCCCCTGACAAATTCGCCCACCAGTACCCGTGCCAAGAACATCATGTGGGACTGTGTGTCAGATTTGCTGTAGTGGTGGGAGTACGCAGCATCGCGGGCGAAGTAGCTCCCTGAAATGACACACACAGGCTCAGCTGGGCATCTGCCGCATGGTGTGGAGGGGGTTGGGGCCACAGTAGAGAAGCAGTGGACGTCTGGGCAACACACACACACACACACACACACCAGTGACCTGTGCTCTTACTTCATCATATCTCCCATCCTCCCTCTGCCTCCCTTCTCCACCCTTCCTTACAAAGGAGTCACCAAACAGAAAACTCCTTTCAAGTTCCAAATCCATCACACAAAACCTAAAGGCTCCAGGTACATTGCTACTGAACCCCCTGAACCTCAGTTTCCTCAACCATAAAACGGGCCGTTCCACCCAACCTCCGAGGGTTGGCAAGGAAAGTGACTGAGACACCACACATGGAACCATCCTGTAGACACTGCCAGCCCAACATACAGCATCATGAGTCTCGTCAGTGGGAACCTCAGTGGGAAGCTGCCACCCACACATTCGAGCTCACAAAGCTACCCCAGCTGTTGCCCACTTGACCCCAGGTCCTCACTGCATCAGACTGAAACTGATGTGGAAGAGATGGAGCTGGAACCAGGACCTCAGGCTAACACACTTTCTAAACTTGGTAACCATACTGTGGTTATAGAAGAAGATGACATCCTTTTTCTTAAGCTGTGTTAAAGGGTGAAGGGGGACAATATACGCCACCTACTTACAAATGGTTCAGAGAAAAAAGAACGAGTAGCAAAATATCAAAATGGATAAATCTAGGTAAAATTTATATAACAGTTTTTTATAATATTCTTACAACTTTCCTGTGAGTTTGAAATTATTTCCAAATAAAGTTTAAAGGTAACTAAGAGGAAAACACCGAGATACTCATGACAGCTAGAATACACGTGTATGGGAGTGTCTTGGAGGTTTCCTGGTTTCAATTCTACAGAAATAGTGAAGATACAACCCAGGGACCTAATCAGGGCAGAGAAGGTATCCCGCCTCCTCTCCCAACTCTGTTACCATCTTCCAGGGCCTCTGCTCCACAGGGAAGCAACACCCCAGCCCAAGCAGGGCCACCCTGCCTAGACCTAGAGCCAAGCTCCTGGCCACACACATGGAGCAGCCAGGGCGAGGGTGTGGAGGACAAGAATCTCCAGAGGACCCAGCACCGCCACTCACCAAGTCTGACCCTGCTCAGCAGCTCAGCAGGCTCCCGTGTCCTCTACCAGTCTGCTTTAAATGGTTTCCCAGGGTGAAGCAACATGGGATTCTGCTGGTGGAGGCCTAGCCTCACCTTACCCTTGCCATAGGAAGTGCCATGAAGGCCACAGACCCGCCAGTCGAAGTTCTGCTGGCAGATGGCATCCACGAAGCTGGCACTGGTGCCATGGAACAGCTGCCTCTCGTCCACCACCTTCCCTCCATTTTGCTTCTGCATCTGCCCTTTTTGCCTAAAATCACAGAAGAACAGGTGTTGGGGGCAGAGGGAACCAGCCACCAAATATAGCAGACCCAACTCAAGAAAACACATTTTGCCAAAGTGACAGAGTGTCCTGAGACCAGGGGATGTGGGTCGCAGGCTGCCTGGGCCAGGCTCCTGAGGCTCTAGCCATGGGCCAAAGAATGGGGAAAAGGTGGACCATGGTACAGAGGTAAAAAACCCCACCTCCACAGCTCTGGGCCTCCAGGGGCTCCATGGTCTCTGCTTCCCGAAAGCAGAGCAGCTTTCGGAAAGCAGGCAAGCAGGCACAACTCGTTCCCCCACCTTGCTCCTGCGAGGAGCAGAGCCTGGGAAGACAGTGAAGCATGGCAAGGCCGCTGGTCTGTGGGGCCATCCTCCTCCACTCTGCCGCTGTCCTGACTTCATCACTGTGCATACAGTGCAGATGACACCATACCCACCAACATAGGGACAGGTGAGCAAGACTCAACCTGCCATGGTGACCTGCTGTGGGTCTCTCCCCACATAGATAAGTGCCTGGATGCCCCCAGAACACACCAGTACTCAGGCACAAAACAGAGGCCCCTGCTCTCCAGCCAATGGCCTATGTTCCCAGGCTGAGAGTGTAGGTGGGGCTGTGCTGCCCCATCCAGTCAGTGTTCATAGAGGCAGAATGGGCAAGGAGAGTGCTGGTTCTGCCACAAGTCATGAATAGGAACGGGAGCTAACCTCTGGACAGCCTCAGTGCCCTCATCTCTACACTGGATGTGTGCCCCACAGCCCTGAGGATAAGCAGGCAAAGGAGCGAAGACACACAGTCCCTGGCACTCAGCAAGCAGCCCTGGGTGAGAGTGGCTGCTGCTCTGACTCTTCTTGGTTAAGCAGCTGGCAGCGTAAGGGGACAGAGCCACCAGCACAGAAACAGTGAGCCCCCACGCACCACTGGTAGACCTCCCAGAGGGCCAGGTTCTGGACTCGCTCAATCTTCTGAACAAAGTAGAAAGGCAGTGTGCGGTTAAAGAGGTTCCAGACCTTCCGATACTCTTCTGAGGAAGAACTGAGGGTGATCTTCTGCAAGGGGAAAATGTTTTTAATATGTTATTGTCAAAGTGCAGAATACAGATCAATCCCTTCTCAAGGCTGCTTGTAAATTCTAGAACTTCAGAAGGACAAAAACCCAGAAAGTGATGACCATATTTCCCTCTCCTCTGATATGTGGTCTCTACAGGCACAAGAGACAGTTAAGTCCTCACTTATCATCATCAAGAGGTTCTCGGAAACTTCAACTTTAAGCAAAACAACATACTGCATGCTATAGGAACTTAACTCTTGTTTACATCAATTAGCATATAGTAAAATTTGTTTCGTTATACAGTATTTCCTTTTGCTTAAAGTCAGTTTCCAAGAAACTGATGACAATGTTATGCATGGACTCACTACATTTGCAAACTGTAGTCACTTTCCTCTTGATTGCTATAAAATCAGTGCTAAAGACAGACATATTATGCTTAAACCAGGTGTGTTAGGTGTCCTCAGGATGTCCTTGCTCTACTTTTGTGTCCCAGAAAGACCAAAGACACAAGTTAGACTACATGGTCTACAGGATCATGCAGTTAGTGTCAACAAATGTGTCTGAATTTCTCTAGCCCTTAGCACATCCTGCCTGCACTGTTAGTGTCTGTGCTTTGAACAAGCTCAATGAGATAAGTCCTCCCAGGACAGACATTGTCATGTTGTAAAAGTCTGTCTGCATACTGCTTGGCAGGAGGCCAGCT
The DNA here is from genome assembly GCA_008750895.1 of Mirza zaza. NCBI lineage: Eukaryota > Metazoa > Chordata > Mammalia > Primates > Cheirogaleidae > Mirza > Mirza zaza. Next base: position 4,901 of record VSMD01062411.1, on the reverse strand, counting down.
GTCAGACATCAGTCCAGGTGTCCTACACAGACAGGCGGTGTCAGACCAGAGCTCCCTCCCCTGGTTTCTCTTTCTTTTCTTGCTTAGTAAAACTGATATTTATCTGCTAAGCCCAGCTTATAAGCTCCTTATTTCTGCCCTTTCTAGCCAATTTCACAGCTCATCTTCCTTCCTTCCACAAGACATCTTCTCCCTGCAGAGCCGCAGCCATCTCCTGGGTGGTTACCTTAATTTAAAACCCCCAAGACCTAAAAAAAACCCCACAAAAACCCACATCTACCACTGCCTTCCTGCCCCCCAAGCCCCGGCCTTACAGCTTCTTCAGTGTAAACAGCACGATCTGCTCAAACATCCACCTCTACAGAACGCCCTCCCTTCCAGCCCCGGGCAACATGAGTCCCCTACCTTAAAGCCAGGGTCTGGCAGGGCTGAGGGGTCCCAATAGTCTGGGATGCTCTTTGGGCCTTGAAACTTGACATTGCTACAAAATGTGAACAAAAAACACAGAGACGTTTTATTCATAGATATAACAAATCCACCATATGCAGCCAATATCACCAGTCTTGAGTCTCAGCATATCATATTTTATAAGCCAGCAGAAGGTAAGGAAGCATATAAATACAATATTCACCATGTGAGAGCACTAGCTTTGCAACATGGCCAAACCTCAAATAATTACTCATGAGAGATTAATTTCTCACCTGTGTCCCAACTACTACAAAGAAGGGATAGAGCACACGATTAAAGCAACACACACAGGGCCAACAAATCTTTATCCACGATTTTGAAATCCTAAGAGCTCTAAAGATATTTTGTAAAAAGCCTCAATAAGGTATAACTGACATAAAAACATTTTTTAAAAATTTAAAATTGATATCAAAATTCATTTGGCAGTAGAAATTTGACTTGAATTGGTAAGAGGCTACTTATGGTCAAATTTACCCTTCTTCAAGTATCTATACATACACCGCAGAGATATTAATGTGATAAAATACAGTGTGTCATGTAATGCAGGCACCACATTACCTTTCTAAAAATAAAAATAAATAGAAGAAATTCTAAAAGACATATGGCTCAAAGGGTTTAGGAACAAGGACTGTGAAACTATAATTCCAAATCATTCCTAGTAAGTTTCAGAATGCACTGTTCTTCCTAAATAGATCTACCTTCTGTTTCTGCTGGCATGAGACATGTACCTTCATCCTAAGCCTCAAAGAACTCCCACAGATAACTTTCCCACAGTTTAAAAATAACTAAGCAAGGTCCCACCAGCAAGAATCAGCCAGAAACAGATCCAATAAGACGTAAGATGCTGAAATTATCAGATTAAAAAACAACAATTAATTCTTCCAATGTTTAAAGATTTCTTTTAACCTCTTTTAACATGTTGTCTTTTATAAGACAAACTTTTTAAACACATGTTTAAACACAGTTTTTAAACACATGCAAAGAACAGGAAACTATAAAAAGACCTGGAAAATCTGAAAAAGAACCAAACAGAATATCTAGAAACGAAAAGTACAATCCTTGACAGTAAAAGTTCAATAGAAAAGCTTAATAGTAGATTAGACCACCTGAACAGAGAATTAATGGGATGAAAGATATGTGAAATGAAATTATCCAGAATGTGGCCCAGACCAATAAGGAGATGGAAACTATGGGAAGGAAGTTGAGACGTGGAGTGCAGAGTGAGTAGGGCTCACCAAAATCTGACCAGAACCTAAGTGAAGCTCCAGGAGGAGAGGAGAGAGAACAGAGCGGAGGCAATTTTCTAAGAGAACTGATGAGACATACAACCCACACTTTTAGGAAGCCCCAAGAATCTCAAGCAGAATAAATAAAAACACATACCTACACACACCATAGTAAGAGTATATAACTCCAAGATAAAGAAAAGCTCTTCAAAATAGCCAGAAGAAAACAGATTGATTATCGTCAAAGAAGTGCCAGTTAGACCAATAGCTGATTTCTCAAAAACAACAATGGAAACCAGAAGATAGTGGCAAATAACAAACCAATAGGAGATATTTGCAATTTATGTAACATACCAAGGGCTAATCTCTCTAATAGATAAAAGGCTCTTCTTGATATTTAAGAAAAATACCAAAGTTGATAGAAATGTAGACAAAAAAAAAAGAGTCCACAGAGAAAGGGAAATAGTCCTTACATGTTAGAAAAAAATATTCAACCTTACTCACGAGAGAAAGCAAACTAAAGTACATCGATGTACCTTTTCCCACCTCTGAGAATGGCAAAAGCCCAAGAGCTGGGTAACTCACTCTGTCGGCAATCCAAAGGGACGGGCATCTCACGCCATCCAGGTGGGAGTACGAGATGATTCAAGCCCATGAAAAGGAAGTTGGCTTACCTCCTAGGACTCTGACCTGATGATCTACCTCCAAAATTTGAAACAGCACATACACCAAATGGTTCATTGTGGTATTACATCTTGTAATAACAAAAGACTAAAAACACAAACATCTATCAAAAGGGGACAGATTAAATAAACTATATGACATACACGATAGAGAACCATGAAAGCAGAAACAGACTGAGGAAGACGTCAATGAATTGAAACAGAGTGATTATCATGACCTGTTTTTAAGCAAAAAAAAAAAAAAGGTACACATTAACATATTATCTTTTGTGCAAAAACAGAAGGGAAGGAAATACCTTTATGTGTATATATGTATATTTATTTGCTTATTTTTGCAAAGAGAAACCCAAAAATAATGCAAATGGTTACCCACAGTGGGAATAAGGTTATGATAACAGGGAAAAAGAGAGAATGAGAATGCCTTTTTATACAGTTCTGACTTTTAATTATGTAAATGTTTTACACATAGTCAAAAATAAATTTTAATTAAAAAAGGAAAAAGTAAGACATATTCCCAGGAAGTTACTTTGCTAGACTTGACTCACAAGGCACTGTTTCTTATACTGATAATACTTTTCCTCTAGCTTATACCAAACTCTTTTTTTTTTTTTTTGAGACAGAGTCTCACTTTGTTGCCCAGGCTAGAGTGAGTGCCGTGGCGTCAGCCACCTCAAACTCCCGGGCTCAAGCAATCCTCCTGCCTCAGCCTCCCAAGTAGCTGGGACTATAGGCATGCACCACCATGCCCGGGTAATTTTTTCTATATATATTAGTTGTCCAATTAATTTCTTTCTATTTATAGTAGAGACGGGGTCTCACTCTTGCTCAGGCTGGTTTCGAACTCCTGACCTCGAGCAATCCTCCTGCCTCGGCCTCCCAGAGTGCTAGGATTACAGGCGTGAGCCACCGCGCCCGGCCCCAAACTCTCTTTTAAATAACCTCTCCGTGCTTTACAAACACAACCACTGAAGTCCACCTTTGAAATCTTAACAGAACTGTTGGTTCCACATGAAACAGAAATGAGCCAGACTTCTCAGGGTCATGGAAGGTATACCCAGCTAATAGCAACACTGGCTAAAGTCCCAGCATTGGCTATGGCAAACCCAAAACTGTAATGGGCACTGTGGTCCCTATGCACCACACAGGCCAGCATCTCCCATTATGTGGCCATGTGGTTTCCGACCCCACCCCATGGCTCCAATCCCATCACATTTGCCCAATCCTGAAACACTACAAGTTCAGACACTGTCTGATCAATGCAAAACCCAAGAATTTGACCCATCAGCTATAGGAGGTCTCTTTCCTCCTGTATGTTTACAGGGCTAACCTAATGGCTCCTGGAAGCCATCTTGTAACATAAGGAAACCCATCCTGAGGATAAGGCTAGCCCATTAGTAACTGCAATACTAGTTTTTGGAATTTTGGTATTTCGTGATATTCAAGTACTGAAATGCATGGATTTTTCATTCGTGTAATTCCATCACTATTTGAACATTTTAAAAAATTCAGGTATTTGACTCAATTGTTCCACTGAAAAGACAAACTGATGAGCTGTCTTCAAGTCTAGATTTGCTTGCAGATCAGAACAGGCAGCCTTATAATTATGTATTACAAACCCACAAGGATAACTCTTACTCTGGTCCAACTATCAGAATGTGAAAGACAGTGCTGGAGCACTTAGTTGCACAAGCCAATGAATGCCCTTGAGTGCTAGCTGTGGCAGGTCTTCCATTACCTGCAGCAAAACATACCCCAGCTGATAACACACACTAAGTCCCAAGTCCCCCAAATGCAACCTACCAGGTTTGCATGGTCTTCACATCCTGGGGAGACACATATTTGGGTCTACGGCAAACCTTCCTAGTTGTGCCATAGACCAGATTTTTCTGAATGAAGGCTGAAAAAAACATAACCAATGAAAAAAACGTACATATGTACATACACACAAATGATGGCAATGTTTTATAAACACAAATTAAATGGGTTTGAAAGCTAAGCCAAATGTGTACTGCTCAGAATCAGTTTGTTAAAAGTAAGGCAGTTTTACACATTTCAAATATTTATAAAGAAAATAGGTATCCTTAGGAGACTGTGTTTAATGAATAGAGGAATGATTAGTAATTGACGTATCAATTATACATGAGTGCTTTTAAATTGTTCCTTCCAATCTTGTTTAAACTATTATTTTGCTTAGCAATTTTTCCCAGCTTAGATATAAAAAAGCTTCAGCCCAGCCTGAGACCAAATTACTATTATACATCTTGAGTTAGTGGGATTTAAGTGTTAATAATTTTATGACTTTTTTTGAGTTTCATTAAACGGACTCCATGGTGGTATTTATCCTCCTTTCTAAACTCACACTATCTTTAATAAACAAAACTCTTGCTTCCTAATTCTCAAGAACCTCATATTCATCCTGAAGATTGGGGATCTGGGCCAGCATACTTATCATATCCTCACCCACCAGGAAAACCCTATAAAGTCGTTTTTTTTTTTTAAGCGATGGGGTCTCACTATGTTGCCC
>VSMD01062410.1:0-12387 GCA_008750895.1 Mirza zaza | reverse complement strand
AATAGAAAGAAATTAATTGGCCAACTAATATATATATATATATATATATATATATATATATAAAAATTAGCCGGGCATGGTGGCGCATGCCTGTAGTCCCAGCTACTCGGGAGGCTGAGGCAGCAGGATTGCTCAAGCCCAAGAGTTTGAGGTTGCTGTGAGCTAGGCTGACGCCACGGCACTCACTCTAGCCTGGGCAACAAAGCGAGACTCTGTCTCAAAAAAAAAAAAAAAAAAGAATTTGGGTTCCAAGTATGAGCAATGAAAGAAAAAATAGAAATAAATTGGACTTCACTAAAATTAAAAACTTTTGTGCTCCAACATACGCCACCAAGAAATGAAAAAACCCACACACTGGGAGAAATACTATTTGTAAGTCATACCTGATAAGAGCCTAGTATCCAGAATATATAAAGAACTCTTACAACTCAACAATAAAAAGATAAGTAAGCCAGTTCCAGGATTTGAATAGAGATTTCTCCAAGGAAGGTATATTATACAAATGACCGATAAGCACATGAAAGATGTTTAGCATCATTATATCAGAAAAGATACAACCCGAACCTCAGTGAGATACCACTTCATACCCCCCAGAGTGGCTACCATAAAAAAATACAGACGACAAGTGTTGGTGAGGATGTGGAATAATTGGAATCCTCGTTGATGGCGGGGATGTACAAAGGTGCGGCCACTTTGGAACACAGTTTGGCAGTCCCTCCAAATGTTGGATTAGTGGTTGCCAGGGACTGAAGGGAATGAAGAGGAGAGGGGAATGAACACTAAATGGGTACAGTTTTTTGGGGGGGTGAAGAAAAATTAGGTAGTGGTGATGGATGCACAGCTCTGTGAATACGCCGAAAACCACTGAATTATATACTTCAAAGCGAATTCTATACTGATGTTCTGTGAATGTTATGGTATGTGAATTATATCTCAATAAAGCTGTTATGTCAAGAAAAGGCACCTTGGCTCTGAGGTCAAACAGACACGATGAGGACCATCTCTCTGCTGCTCCCCAGGTGTATGATCTCCCTCCCTCGGTGCTGACTTTACAAGGTGAACTGCGTGGCGGGGGATGTCTAACGGGGCCTGGCACACACCTTGGGGGTTAGACTCCAGAATGTTCCATCTCGCCAGACAGCTTCTACTCTAGAGGGTCACCTACCTCCTATCCTGGGGGACTCACCTCTTAAGTGGGCCTCTGGGGTGCATGCTTCCCTTTGGGGGTCGAGAAAGCCTCGCCGTGCCCACTCCCTGCCCCAGACTCACCCCCGAGCCTCCCCCGAGCAGTCGGAGAACTGGCTTGCGGGGTCCTCTGGAGGGTGGGGCCTGGAGGAGGTGCTGGGTCCTCTGCCGGGTTGGCCCTTTTGGCCCGAGTGGGCCTTGCCCGACAAGTTCTCCCTGGAGGGGTGTGTGTGTGCGAGGGGAGGGGTGAGAAATGCAGAGGAAAAAGAACGAAGGAGCCTCGTGTTGTTCTTGGCATGAAGTGGCAGCCCAGGGCTGAGGGAGGCCTAGGCCGGGGAGGGCTTCTCTGCCCAGCTGGCTTGCATACCCACCCACGATGGACAGGATGACAACCACGAAGTCGAAGATGTTCCAGCTGTTGGTGAAGTAGTAGTGGCGCAGGGCAGCCATCTTGATGATGCACTCGCCCGTGAAGATGGCCACGAAGAGCAGGTTGATCTTGGTCAAGATGCTGACTTTCTCGGGGCTCTGGTCGTCTGTTTCCACCATCATGGTCACCATATTCAAGCAGATGAGGAACATGATGGTGACGTCGAAGGCCTGCTTGGTCACGATGTCGAATATGAAGCCCTGGTACTTGTTCTGAAAGGAGGGCCACGTGGGATGGGCTCGGCAGGGCCCTCAGGCTGGCCAGCAAGCCACCTGCTGCTGCTTCAGGCTGACAACCCCCCCAGCCACCCACTCCACCTGCTGGTGAGCCCAAGGCCCCCCCACTGTCACGGTGCACAGAGAGGAAGAAGTCACAGAGAGAGAAATAGCTGGCTCTCCTACAGAAAAGCTCCCTGGGCTTCAAGACCCAGCCCCGAGGCTCTCTCCTCTGTGAGGCCTTCCCGGATGGGTTTGCAGAGAGCTTTTCTCATGCCCTACCTTAGCACACTGCTCATTGTGCTTCTCCTTTTGTTCCAACAGTCTGAAGGCTCGAGGTCAGATTTACACTTCAATCCTAGTGATTGTGTTGGCCTTCAGAATAATATATTTTCTCCACTCTTTTTATGGAATTGATTTTATTTATTCTACTAACTCTATTTATATGTGTCTTTAATTGTAAATCAGCCCAGATTACTTTGGGGAAGAGATAAGATCATAAATAACACCCCCACCACTGCTAATCTAGAACCAAGCATGGTGAACAGGAAAGAATCAGATGAAATTGATGAACTAAATTAAAAAACTGGGCTGTTATTTAATAGCTAGTGATTTAGATTACATTAGCTAATTTCACACACACACACACTCTCACACACACACACACTCACACACACATTTTTTTGGAGAATGGCTTGATGGGGCCATGGGAGTCAGCCTAGCAGGGGCCCCAGCTCTGCAGAGCTCCTGGCTCTACTCACCAGGGGACCCTGGATACAGCTCCCTGACTGTTCTGGGGGCTCCAAGGATGAGGCTATGAATGGGGGGAGGGGCTGTGAAGCCTGCCCTGCTGTCCCTGGGGAAGGCCTGCACCCTGGAAGGGAAGGAGGGCGCTTCCTGGGGGTGGGAGTGTCCCCAGGATGCTGTAGCCTTCTCATGCCTTCCTCACTGTCTGTATGAGGCCAAGGCCTCTCTTCGTGGTCAGACATTTGAGAGTACCCCTAGGACGGGCTGAAAGACTGAAGAGGCCCCGCTGGCTGGCTGTGTGGCACATGAGTGTCCCAGGGCCCCCAGAAGATCCTCCCTACTCCCCCCTTGCTGAATCTGTAGCCTAACTCACCAGGGGCCGTGGGATGGGCTTCTGGGGCTTCTTGGAGCCCAGCTTCTTCATGGCATTGTAGTACTTCTTTTGCTCCTCTGTCATGAAGATGTCCTGGCCCCCTAAGTGCAGAGAGACAGGTACCAGCCTCATTTTGGGGTTCTCAGAGGCCCTGGCACGGAGGCCACAGGGATCTTGCCTCTTTGGTGAGGATGCCAGGGTCGACTTCCTCTTTGCTTCCTTTCCTTCCCCCATCCTGCACCAGAGAGTCTTCCCGAAACCTGCTTATCTAGGGTCCCTGTCCCCATTCACCTTGAGATCTCTCTGGCTTTGTGACCTGCAAATCCAATCGCCCCCTGTCACCCCCTCACCCAGCTCAGCCAGCCCAGGAGTCCTCTCTGCCTGCGTTTGCCTGCAACCCAATCACAGCCCCTCTGAAGGGGCTCCTAGAAGACCCTGGGCCTCTGCACGGGCCCCACCCATGACCTCTGATCACGGACCAGGTGAACAGCCCCAACCCTCACCCCAGCTTCTCTCAGAAGCCTTGTCTCTCAGGTAGACAAGGGCAGGAGGGGGCCTCCCACCAGAGCCCCTTCTGACATTCTTACAGGCCTAGGCGTGCTATATCCACGGACACACCCTCTCCCCACCTGATTCCAGCAGGGGCAAGAAGAGGACCGTCCCCAACAGGGAAGGTGAGACGAGGCCTGGAGCCAGAATGGCTCCTCCATCCCCTGGCACCCCGCCCCGCCCTGCCTGGCCCAGTGGCAGCCTGTGCTCTACGTATCTTTTTCTTCTGTTGGTTGAAGTTGTCAATGATGACACCGATGAAAAGGTTCAGGGTGAAGAAAGACCCAAAGATGATGAAAATGACAAAGTAGATGTACATGTAGAGGTTGTACTCCCACTGGGGCTGCTCTTCATACTGAGGGAGAAATCGCACAGTGAGGTCAGGCAGACTGGGGGCTCGGGATCAGACAGGAGGGAGGGGCTGAGGCAGGGGGCTGGCTGGGGTTTGCATTGTGAGAGAGGGTGTGGCCAGAGGAAGGTCACCAGCCCAGGTGTGTGTGTGTGTGTGTGTGTGTGAGCGCACAGAGCCAGGCCACAGGTCAGTGGGGGATAGAGACGAGAGGATTGGACAGCGGCAGGTGAGGACAGCCTGTACGCTGGGCACAGCGTCAGTGTGTGGCTTCAGCCTGAGCCACAGGGAGGCTGGAGTATAAGAGCACGATTGGGTGGGGCGCAGAACAAAAAAGAAACTTGATTTGCATCTCTGTTGCTTCCATCCCATCCTCCTAGGGGAGGGTCAGTAAACTACAGTGAGTTTAATTTGAAAGACATTTGAGAATTTGGGGATTTAAAAAAAAATTTTTTTTTTTTTTTTGAGACACAGTCTTACTCTCTTTCCTGGGCTAGAGTGCCGTGGCATCAGCCTAGCTCACAGCAACCTTAGACTCCTGGCTCAAGCGATCCTCCTGCCTCAGCCTCCCAAGTGGCTGGGACTACAGGCATGTGCCACCATGCCCAGCTAATTTTTTTTCTATTTTTAGTTGCTTGGCTAATTTCTTTCTATTTATAGTAGAGAAGGGGGTCTCACTCTTGCTCAGGCTGGTTTCGAACTCCTGACCTTGAGCGATCCTCCCACCTCCGCCTCCCAGAGTGCTATTACAGGTGTGAGCCACCACACCCTGCCAGGACTTCTTGAGAGACCTTGCAGCTTGCCCCAGGGGCAGGCCTGGGCATTCCAGAAAGCCTGAACCCCAGGTCGCCATGTGAGACCTTGCCCTAGATGGCTGGGCTTTCGGATGTGGACACTGATTCCCTGGTGGCCAAGCAGCCAGGAGCCTCAGGTGTCTGATCTGGTGGGAAACTCACCCCTCTGGAGTCCACAGCTGCATACATAATGTCCATCCAACCTTTAAATGTTGCCTGGAAGGAAAAGACAAGATGAAGACACTCATTTACTTCTGCATCTTGCTTGAGTTACTTAGGGCTCTTGTATGGACAGATGAGGCCCTTCTTGTCCTACAAGAAGAAGTGAGAAGCAAGCAGCCTCACTCCACCCCTTCAGCAGTGTCCTGATGTCTGGGCAGTCAGGGAAGGGGCTGGAGGTAGAGGGGAAGCAGCTGAGCAGACACTTCAAGAAGGCCACACAGCCAAGAGTCTGACAAGGCTTGAAGGAGGTCTGCCCTTCAGATCCACATTCATTTCAAATTCTAAAACAACACAGAGTCCTGACAGTGGGTGCCAGGGGCAGAGAAGTGGGACTTGGCCTCTCTGTTCTGCCTTGAGGTCACCCTCAGTGCTGATCTGGTCCCCCCACCATGCACCACAGAGAACCGTGTGGCTTCCACTCCATGGACTTTCACAGGAAGTCCCTGAGGAATCCCAACCTTTCTTGTAATTAAGGTGGTCATTTTGCCAGTGGAGGGTGGGTAATGGTTAACAATTGACTTTCCAGAAGAAGAAAAAGCTCTGATTGTTGTTTATCAATTTCTCTGGTGTAAATATTCCCACCATGGTCAATTTCAAGTTCCCAGTGCGATGTTACTGAACAGTTGGGAAGAGATGCATGGGAGCATGGCGTTGTAGTATTTCCACTGTCCAGTTATTAATACAATAGACGTAGACAACCTCAAGAGCATAAATGCATGATATAAAAAGCAATGATGAGCTTTCAGTATTTATTACATTTGTTTTACTATCATTTAGTTAGTAAGTTTATAAAATTTAATTTTTTGTAATGGTCACATTTAACAACCAGCTTGCAAAATTACTGAAAATGTAACACTCAGCTCTTGTGTGCGGGCACAAGCTGGCTCTAGCACACCACACCATAGGACTAAAGAGGGAGGCTGGGCCAGGAGTGGTGGGTCACGCCTGTAATCCTAGCACTCTGAGAGGCCAGGGCGGGAGGATCGTCTGAGCTCAGGAGTTTGAGACCAGCCTGAGCAAGAGCCAGACCCCGTCTCTACTAAAAAAAATAGAAAGAAATTAGCTGGACGACTAAAAAAGAAAAAAAATATATAAAATTAGCTAGGCATGGTGGCACATGCCTGTAGTCCCAGCTACTCGGGAGACTGAGGCAGGAGGATTGCTTGAGCCCAGGAGTTTGAGGTTGCTGTGAGCTAGGCTGACGCCATGGCACTCACTCTAGCCTGGGCAACAAAGTGAGACTCTGTCTCAAAAAAAAAAAAAAAAAAAAGGGAGGCTGAACAAGACAGAGCCCTGCTGTTGGCTCCATTGTCTGTCCCAGTCTGGGCTGCTCTGAAGATTCAGAAAGAGCCCAAGAGACAGGCTTGGTGGTAAGACTGAATGCCCACTGGAGTCTCACTTGTGTCCCTGGCAAAATCCAATCCTGCCCCAAGCCTCCTTTCAAGGCACCAGCTCAGCTACACAACCTCTCGGTGTCTAAGAGTTCTTATGAGGCAGGCAGGGCAGATGGGGAAGCTGAGGCTGCCTGTAGAAGACAAGCTACTTCAGCCTCCGTGTCTAGAGGCCCTCACACATAAAGAAAGAGCTAGAAATGCTCTGGGAGTGCTGGGGACCACCTGAGGTTTATGAGATGCTTGTGACTCGGTTCTTTCCAGCCACTGAGTGGTTCTGTCTGGAAAGGTGAGCAGTGCTCAGTGTACACAGAGGGCCTTTCCTTTCACAGTTCTGACACTCAGAGTGACAGTCACGGGGATGGATAGCCCTTTGGGTCTGGCTCTACTCCCATTCTGCACTAGGCGCTGCAGGGAATCTTTGTGGGACGACTGTTGGGACTCAAGGGACAGGTGGAGGTGTGAATGGATGTGCAAAAAGTTTGCAGGTGAGAGTCTACTGACCTTTCCTCTGCTTTTGGGACTACAGACAGGTGTCTGGACTTGAGATTGGGATAGCAAGACAAACAAGTTGCAGCCCTATGAATTATGGCGCTGACTGTATTTCCGTTGTCAAGGCTAATGTCATGGCATGTGGTAGAATCACCGAAGCCACCACACTTGCAAATTCAATGGAAACTCTCGAAGGACTGTGTGTGTGTTTAACTATCACACATCTTGCACATTGAAGATGCAAATACACACATTCTTCTAAACAACACAAGAGCTAACACTGCCTTTTATAACAGAAGGTGGCCAGAGTTACAATTTTGCTAATAGTTCAGGCTCTGGGTGGTCTGTGGTAGTTCATTTGTAACCTGTGCCACTATGTTGCCTAAGTGAGAGCCTGAAGAGGTCAGCTTGGCTACTGGCCGGGGGCGGCTCTGCTGCAGGGCTGACCTGGCCCCATGCCACGCATCTTAGAGAATGTGACTTCCGCTCTAGAACTCAAAGTCTGGGGACTTCCCAAGGAGCCAAGTCCCTGGAAAGTCCTTAGCCTCCTTTGGGCACTGTGACTCTATCGTGAAGATCCAGCCCCACTGCCCACATGGTGGGTGAAGACACGAGCTGCTAGAGAGCCAGTGAGAGGAAGGAAGTCCCTTCTCTCCGGGACTTACCACTTGCAGAAGGGCCAGGTACCCGGCCCCTACGTTGTCAAAGTTGACTTTCACCTTGGTCCAGTACAACTCGCCAGTGGCGTTGAAGGACTCACACTCGCTCTTGTTGTTCACGATGGTGTGGTTCAAAGGCAGGTCGCCCTCGGTCTGGTTGATGCACCTCCCGAACTTTCCCGCGAACAGGTTCACGCCCATGATGCTGAAGATGAGCCAGAAGATGAGGCAGACGAGGAGGACGTTCATGATGGACGGGATGGCGCCCACCAGCGCGTTGACCACCACCTCCGGGGCACAGAGAGGAGGCTCAGCTCCTGGGGTCCCAGAGCATATGCCCTTATCAAGACCCTCACGGACAGAACTCCCTGGCTACAGGTGGGGTGGGGCGGGGTGGGGTGGGGTGTGGACCCTGCGGTCATGACGGGGGAAGAGGCCCACCCCAAGGCTGGAGGCCTGGTGGGGAGTGAGGGAACCGTCCCAGGCGACTCCAGAACATGTGGCTTTCCCTTCCTGGCGGGGAGGCAGCGGCCTCTCTTACCCTCATGCCCTCAAATCGTGACAGCGCTCTCAGGGGGCGGAGTGCCCGCAGGGTCCGCAGTGACTTGATGGGGCCCATCTCAGCGAAGCCCAAGGTGTTGGCCACCAGGCTGATCAGCGAGACCTGTGGGAGCCAAAGTGGAGGTGGGAGGACGGGGACAGCTCTAGAGAAAGGAGGTGGGACTCCCGGCCCGCCTAAGCCAGGGCTGGGTGTGCGAGAGCCAGCAGGCCTCTCTGAGTCCAGTCTTTATTATTCCGGGCCGGACCGTCCTCACCAGCTTGCTGTGCACTGGGCCAGGCTTCCCGGAGCCCTGGAGTGTCCTGGCTTTTAGACCTTTATTGAGAACCTGCTATGCGCACTTCACACCTGCTCTGTCACAGCCCCACTAACCCTAATGGCATTTGGATGCACCGTCCCTGTTCTACAGATGAGGAAAGTGAGTTCTGAACCCACCCTACTAGTGTGGCAGAGAAGGACACAAAGCCTGGGCTTTTGGTGCCATATTCTTTGCTTCAAGTCGAATTCTCAGGCCTGGCCCTTCTTAGAGATGCCTCTTTTGGGGAAGGAAGGGCAGTCCTGGGCTGAGTGTGAGCAAACGGGCAATCCTGGGGCACATCCCCAAGGTCAGGCTTGGCCGCATTGCAACATCTTCAAAGGAGGAAAGCGCAGGTGGGGAGTTGGTGGCAATGGGAGCCTCAGCTCTCTGTTCCCTCCGCCCTACCCCACCGGGGCGATTCTACTCTGTGGATTTTATCCCTGTAAAGCTCCACGGGCAGCCATGCCCCTCCTACTTCACCACTGGCCTGTGATCACAGGCTGAAGATGGCCTCCTGCCTGACCTCCCTGCAGTCACCATTGTCACCACCCTGGCACTCAGGCACCCATGTCCAGGCTTGGCGGCTCCAGGTGGGAGGGGGCTGGGCAGAGGCTTGGGGGAGGAAGACTCCGGGATCCGCTTGGGGGAGGGAGACTCCCAGGATCCACGTCTGTTCGTGCTATCCCGGCTCACCCCTCAAGGACTCGAGGCTGCAGGTTCCCTTTCCTGGAGAGGCGGGGGCGCCTCTCGGGGCACCTCTTCTTGAGGGCGGGGCCTCCAGAGCACCAAGTCCGGCTGGTCTGCCTGCCCCGTGTCTAACAGCCTGCCCTGTTCTTTCCAAAGCCTGTCCCGTCTGCTCCACCCGTGGTCTCCCCGTCTTAGGTGACGGCAACCCCATCCCTCCAACTGTGCAGGCCACAATCCCTGGCATCATCCCTGTCCCCTCTCTGTCTCCGACACCCTGTGTCTAACCCATCAGGATTTCCCGTTGGCTCTGCCTTCAAAATACATCAGGAGTTCAAATATTTCTCACCACTTTTACTGCCACCAGCCTGGCCAGGCCAGTGCCATTTAGCCCCTGGATGACTCCCAGAGCCTCCTGACTCCTCTCTCTGCTTCCACTGTGCCCCCTCCCCCCTCGCCTCCACGGCAGACTGAACCTTTCAGAGCGTAAGTCACCGCACGTCACCCTTCTGTTCAAAGCCCCCCGCCGCCTCCCCATTTCATTCTAGCTAAAAGCCTGCGTTTTCTCGAAGGCTGCGCCACCCCCACAATGCAGTCTGGACTCTCAGCTCCTGCACTTGCCTCTGCTCAGGCACCCTGACCCCCTTGCAGCCCCTTTAGTGTACCAGGCCTGTCCCCACCACAGGACCTTTGCACTGCTGTTCCAACCTCTGCTTGGAATGTCCTGCTAGACATTTGCCAGGCTAGGCCCAACTTCCATCCTTCACTAGGTGGGCCTGCTCCGGCCGTCCTATTTAAAGCTGTAGCCTACACCTTCCCCTCCAGCCCAACGCCTGAGTCCTGGCGCTCTTGACCCCCTTCCCTTCCCTACTTCCTTTTGCTCCATGGTACATATCAGTTCTAAGATAATATAAAGTTGGCTTATTTGTTATGTTTGTTGTTTGCAGTCACCTTCCTTCACGTGGGCAGGAGTTTTTGTCTATCTGTTCCCTGAGCTCTCCGGCACCTATTATAGTGCCTGCACATAATAGATGCTTGATAGTATTTATTGAAAAAAACTGCATGAGTTGATCCTGGAAACATCTTTCCTAGACTCTGAGGGCTGAGACCAACTTTCCCATGAACTGTGGGGACAGGGGTGTGGTGGGGGTGTGTGCGAGCATGGCCAGTGTCCAGAAGGCTGCCTGCCCGCACCCACTCCCTCCTGCTCGGGCTCGGACAAGGCTCCTCCGTGCTGCGAGCCTTGGCCGTCTTCCCCACCGGCTCGTTCTACTGTCTTGCACCTGTGCAGGGAGGCACTGACAGTCCCCTTCCCCTGGCCTCAGCTCTGAGCTCCCCAAGGGGGTGTGTGGCAGGTGGTTGGTAGGTGGGCTTTCCGGAAGTCTTTGCAGATTCCCTCTCAACTGCCCTGGGGATGTCCCCCAGCAGGCCCAACTTCCCAAGAAGCTGCAGGAACAGCTGGGTTAGGACACCTGAGGTTGAGCTGCCAGGATCTCAGGCCTGCCCTTCCATGGCCCCTCAACCCCAGGGAGGCCTCGGGGGCCGCTCCTTCATCTCAAGGAGGCTCTGAGGGGTGGGCCAGGCTGCCAGGGCATCTACAGCTCCCTCTTTCCCTCTCTCCCTCTCTCTACCCCACACCCCTCACCCCAGCATTGGCAGCCTCTCAGCCACAGGGTGACAGAAAGAGGTCCAAGCACCTGGGTGGGTGTCTCTGTGCATATGCTCTAGTCCAAGGAGCCCTTCCCACGTGGCCCCCCATAGGCTTGGTGGCCCAGGCCTGGACCCTTGCCAGGCTTACTAGGGGCTGAGCCCCTCCCTTTGGCCTCTGAGTGGGGCATGGAGACTGAGCACAGGAAGGACAGCCCCTGATGTGTACAGAGCCCGATGCCAAGCCCAGAGCCACTGAGAAACCTGATGCCCTCTGCAAAGCCCTCTCAGTCTGCAGGTCCTGGCCCCATCCCCCGTCCTGTTCTGCGGGATCCACCCTGAGACAGACTCCTGAGCCCTCCGCCTTCGCTGTGGCTCCCTTTGTCCTCAGTGAGCACAGACGCGGGGCTGCCCTGCACCCTGAGCCTTGTTCTTTGTTTTCTGAGACAGTCTTGCTCTGTTGCCCTGGGTAGAGTGCAGTGGCATCATCATAGCTCACAGAAACCTCAAACTCCTGGGCTCAATTGATACTCCTGCCTCAGCCTCATAAGTAGTAGGGACTGCAGCTGGGACTACAGGCTTGGGCTACCACGCTCTGCAAATTTTTCTATTTTTAGTAGAGACGGGGTCTCACTCTTGCTCACATTGGTCTCGAACTGCTAGGCTCAAGCAGTCCTCCTGCCTCGGCCTCCCAGAGTGCTAGGATTACAGGTGTGAGCCACCGTGCCCTGCCTTGAGCCCCCTTTCTTATCCCACTGGCTACTGTCCCACTGGACAGTGCTTGGGGCCCCTGCACTCGTCCTGCTTGGCACTCAATAGTGTCCTGGGGCCTGCGTTGAGGGGCAGGAGCTGCCCACTCCAGCTGCCCACTGGGTGCTCAGAAGGCTCTCGACCTCCTGCCCGGGCCCTCACGGGCAGCAGCACAGAACCCCCAAGCCAGTGCTTGTGGCTTTCCTCCTTCTCAAAGCGACTCTGTCTCTCTCTCATCCTCCCCAAGTGGTACCTTCTACCCGAGCAGGAGGATCTCTCTGCGTCCCCACCATCCCTGCACCAGCCTTCTCCCTTCTGGCCTGTGGCTCACTCTGTCCCTGCTGTGTGGGTGCAGAGGCTCCGACCCGGGCAGCTGTCTGGTGGGTCCGAGAGACACTGCGCAAGCTGCCATGCCGATGCTACAGCACAGCTTGTCTGCGCGCCTCCCTCTCTGGCCACCTGAGCAGGTGGACCCTCACCCCTGCCACTGCTCACACCCCTTCCTGGACTACTCTCAGACAGTCTCCCCCTGGTCTGGCCCCAAACAGGGGGTTCCAATGGCAGGACTCTGGTCTTCTCTTTCTCTTCTTACTCCCAGGCTGGGGACCCTGAGGGCAGGGCCTGGGTCTCTCAGACTCGTGGCCTCCTCCCCTTCTACCCACCCCACAGCACACGTGTGCACCCCACTCCAACCTGCTGAGTCGCCCCGCCCTCTGTCTCAGCCCCTCCCGCACCAGGAGTGGGCCTCCCCTCCCCCATCCCCCTCAGGCGCCCACACTCACGTCCACGATGAGGAAATCGAGCCAGCACCAGGCGTTGGTGAAGTACTTCTTGAAGCCGTAGGCCACCCACTTGAGCAGCATCTCCAGCACAAAGACATAGGTGAACATCTTGTCGGCGTACTCAAGCAGAACCTTGATGGTCTTCCGCTCCTCCAGATAGATGTCCTCGAAGGCCTGCGGACAAGGCCGGGCAAGGGGGACATGACGTCCTGACCACTGCCAATCCCGCCCTGCATTAGGCACCAATTCCACCCTGCATTA
>VSMD01062406.1:0-64618 GCA_008750895.1 Mirza zaza | reverse complement strand
AGACAGAGTCTCACTTTATTGCCCAGGCTAGAGTGAGTGCCGTGGCGTCAGCCTAGCTCACAGCAACCTCAAACTCCTGGGCTCAAGCAATCCTGCTGCCTCAGCCTCCCAAGTAGCTGGGACTACAGGCATGTGCCACCATGCCCGGCTCATTTTTTCTATATATATTAGTTGGCCAATTAATTTCTTTGTATTTATAGTAGAGATGGGGTCTCGCTCTTGCTCAGGCTGGTCTCGAACTCCTGAGCTCAAACGATCCGCCCACCTCGGCCTCCCAGAGAGCTAGGATTACAGGCTTGAGCCACTGCGCCCGGCCTAATAGAGCTATCTTAAAGTGACATTAAAATAACCACTTGAGAGTCCTCAAAGAGATAGATGAAAAAAATTCATGAAAGAACAAAACATTATGAAAGAAAACAGGCAGAAATTAAAGTACAGAAGAATATGAAAAAGAACTTATAATAAATCTTAGAAATGAAAAAATACATTCATTGATATAAAAAATAAAAAATCCTCTAGATTGGACACAAAAAGAAAAGTAGAAAATCAGGAGATAGTACCAGGAATTTACCCAGAAATGAGCATAGAAATATAAAGATAAAAAAATAAGCAAGTGCAGTTCAGAAACCCTGGATGTAGAGAAGTTTTCAGCATATGTCTAAGAGTAGTTTGGAGTAAGAGAATAGAGAAAATGAGGAGAACAATGGTTAAAGAAATGTTGGCTGAGACTATGTCCTCATATTGAAAAAATATACCAAGTGCTAAGCAGGATAACTGAAAATAAATCATTACTAAATGCATCATTATGAAACAGCAAAAACCAAGGACATGGAGAAAAAAATTAAAGCTATGTAAGAGGAAAGACAGATTAATGGCAACAGAATGATGGTTAGACCAACAGCAGAGCCCTCATCAACAGTATCAGAAGCCAGAAGATTTCTAATGGAATGCCATCAATGTGCTAAAGAAAAATCATCAGTTCAGAATTCTTCACACAACTAAACTATCATCCATGTGTGAGAGCAAAATAAAGGACTTTTCAGATTTACAAAGTCTAAGGGCATTTGCCATTCACAGATCCTCACGGAAAAGACTACCAAAGGATTTACCTCAGCAAGAAGAAAAGTGAGTCCAGAGGGATAGAATGGGATGCAAGGAAAGACAGAAAGACCCAAATAGGGGGAAATATATTGGTAGATTAACTGTTGACTGTAAATTTGAGCCAGAACTTACCTAAAGAAGCATAAGATAAAGAGGAAATGTTGAAACATGAGCCAAAATAAATAGTTCATCAGCATTAATAAGAAAGAACTTGGTATGGTCTAGATTATTTTTGCTCAGCTATTTGGCAGGGGAGAGATGAGTGGCCTCCATTTATTGATTGATATACTCCAGTCTTATTCCAAGAAAGATTTGGGTTAGCTAACCTGTAGCTATTCCTGGTCTATCCTTCATTTTCAGATCCAGGAGCTTCCTAAGGGAGTCGTTGGCAGCTTTTGATTGAACCTTTGGCACTAGTCCCAGGGAGAGCTCTCCATGTTTAAATGAAGCATGGGATGTGGATTTTTTAAACAAGGCAGTCCCTCAAGTCTTCCAGACAAATACAGTAAAGACTTTTAGAAAAAAAAATCAACTCAAAGGAAAAAAGAACACGGGACCTATAAAAAAAATTCTGCAGCATTAAAGACTATGTAAAATTTCCCCAAAGGAAAATCTTCCTCCTTGAGTAGGTTAACTTGAAGATAAACCTGTTTTATATTTCCAGCAAGATAAAGGAATTCATCACATCAGTCAATGAACAGGTCAGCCTAAAAGGAGAATGTAACAAAATTATATCCATAATAGCTGAATTTGGGTCTTCATATAAAGCAAAATGAAAACTACAGAAAATCTATTCATCCAAGTAAATGTTAGTGTCAAGAATGATATACCAAATACAAAATAAGTCAATAAAATATTTTAAAAGAAGCAAACAAAGACAATAGATATGAAGAACAAGATACTGACCTGACAGCCAATTTGTGAATAAAATATTTGTGATAAAAAGGAAACAAATGGTTAAAATGTGATTATCAAAGTTCCCAGAATTTTTTTTGGTTGGGGGAAGAAACTGATATTGGAAATCAAATAGACTTACTTTATCCCAGATGAGATCAATAAAAAGGAAACAATAGGCCGGGCGGAGTGGCTCACGCCTGTAATCCTAGCACTCTGGGAGGCTGAGGCGGGCGGATTGCTCAAAGTCAGGAGTTCGAAACCAGCCTGAGCAAGAGCAAGACCCCATCTCTACTATAAATAGAAAGAAATTAATTGGCCACCTAAAAATATAACAGAAAAAAATTAGCCGGGCATGGTGGCACATGCCTGTAGTCCCAGCTACTCAGGAGGCTGAGGCAGCAGGATTGCTTGAGCCCAGGAGTTTGAGGTTGCTGTGAGCTAGGCTGATGCCACGGCACTCACCCTAGCCTGGGCAACAAAGTGAGACTCTGTCTCAAAAAAAAAAAAAAGGAAACAATATTAATGCAAATCCAGATGTGGTCTTAAACCCTCAAGGGAAAAAAATACAACTATAAGTTGATAGTAGATTAGGAAGAGGGGAGAGGGTCATATTCAAAGGAGTTAAAATCCGGGTTGTTTCGTATGTCTCTTCCGAAAGTGTCAATGTTAAAAGAGAAAGGAGAAACATCATCAATTCACAAAGATGTAGATGTGACACCCAAGGATTCCATTCCTAGCCATGGAAACACAGAAAGGCAACATTCTGATATTTGTGGAGACTGAAAACATTGGCAAGCTCAGTGCTGCTTATGCAGAGATTCTTTAAGAGCATTTGAATCATTGTGGTCAGAATTAATGAAAGAACTATTAATTGGGAAGTTATGATTGAATAGAAATCGTGATTGTCATTGAAATTAAGTTGTGGAAATTATTAATATGAAATTCTACATTAGGTTTTTACAAGTTAACAGGAGAAAGAGGGTTATTGGTTATAATTAATATAGCTATTGGAACAAAAGGGAAAAAAAGATTTTGGAAGAATAAAGACAGAAAGTTTTCTATCCAGATAAGCAGCAGCTAAGATGGCTCCGGATAGTCCCTTCCTCCTGGTGTTTCAGCCTTGGTGAAATCTCCTTGCAGTGTGAGCTGGACCTACACTCTCTTCTAACAAATAAAATACAGCAGAAGTGATTAGATATCACTTCTGAGATTAGGTTACAAAAATATCTGGCTTCCATCTTATTCACCATCTCTTGCTCTCTGTCTCACTTGCGCGCGCATGGGCACTCTCTCACTCTTTCGCTTGCTCTCTTGCTTGCTCTAAGCACTGCCATATTGTGAGCTGCCCCCTGGACAGGCCCATGTAGCAAGAAACTGGTATCTCTGGCAAACAGCCAGCCAAGACCCAATGCCTGCCAACAGCCATGTGAATGAGCTTGGAAGTACATCTTCTGAGACTGCCAATAGCCACATGAGTGAGCTTGGAAGCAAATCCTGCCCTTCTTGGGCCTTGAGATGACTGCAGCCCCAGCCAACACCTTGATTACAGACTTCTTAGAGACCCTGGGCCAGAGGACCCAGCTAAGCCGTGTCCTGGAAGATAGTAAGTGTTCCTTGTTTTCAGCCATTTGATTTTAGGATAATTTGTTACATGGTCAAACCATATACATGGTTGTATATCATACAACTAATATACCTTTATCTGATTATATTTTAAATGTTAGAAGAATGAGGAAAAGACGAAAAAGAAAAGCAAAACCCCCAAAGGCACAAATTTTCTTTTTTCCATGAAAGTAAGTCAAAAGATACCAGCTTTGATTAAGTACAGAACAAAAAAATGGTATGATGTTTTCAGAAAGTTATTGCTAGAATTAACAATGTAGTGATTGGCTTCCAAATAAAAGCTTGCCAAGCTGTGGAGATAAATATAAAATTCCAAATTCCTCCCTTCCAAATAGCTAAAACTAAAACAATATATTTCATATGTCAGCATGAAAACAGAAAAGAAACACTGAGAATGTGTGTAATGAAATCTCTGAAGTCAGAGCAAGTATAGCAATTAGATTAGGTACCATTGCAGAGAAAAAGGAATCTCAGGTGAGTTTAAAAAAGAGAATCCAACAGTTTTTATTTATTTGATCAACAAATACCTATTGAGTGCCTACTGGGTTAACTGTGGTGAGCAAGGCCAACTCAATCTGATGGAGAAGGCAAACAGCAGTTATAACAGAGGATGGCGAGTGAGACACAGAAAAGTTGACCGATATAATTTTTCCTACCTTAGTATTTTTAACACCTTTTGTTTTAGACTATGTCCAGATCAGTACCACCTCTCCATGCAGCTTCCCAAGATTCCCGAGCCCTAACCCTAACACACACACACACACACACACACACACAGGACTACAGCGAAAGATTTTAATTCACTGTTATTAGGTTGTGACAGATTAAATAAAGTATATACCAAACAAGAATTAGAGAATATGAACAATATAATTTTGAGGTATAACAAATTATACTTTATAAAGAGAAACACAAATTATTTATAAATAAGATCCTCTCAACAAATTCAAATGAGTAGAAATTATATTGCTCATAATCTCTGATCATAGTATATTAAAGTGAGACATCATAAAATTTAAGACAAAAAAGTCATTAATAAATTGGAAAGCCTTGTGTGACATTTGGTTCAAAGAAAAATATTAATGATACAATAATGATTTAGAAAAAATGGAAACATTACATAAGAAATAATAGGAAGTGTGGCACTAACATAGAGACTTGGGATTTGTGATAACACCAACTCTGCCATCATTCTGCTTCTCCATCAGCAATCAGAATGCATGTTGAAGCTGAAGAGGCTGATTCTAGTATTGATCCAGGTTCAGAATTTTGGTGATAGGTGCCGCGGAAGGCTAGTGGTGCCAGGAATCACAGGTTAGTAGAGAGAGTAATTTGAATGATAGAAACTAGGCTCTGTAGAGGACTGACAGAGCAAACAGAGAAGTCAGGAGACTGAAGGTTGCTCAAGGTTCAAAATACACTAAAGTGTGAATAAAGATTGAGGAAAGGAAAAGAAGTTTGAAGCCAGAGGTGGTTCAAGAATTGTAGGGCTAGATTATTGGATGAGGAGACCACATTAACATTAAAATCCAGGAATTAATGAAGGTGGAGGTGGGGTGGAATGTTCTCAGCCAATTCCAGGGTTGGCATGAATGATGGGCAGTACCTGGGAAGTGACGGTGCCTCTGAGGGCTGCTCAGGGGTGTGCAGACCAAGTCTGTTGTGTCCACATGTGCCAGCATAGTACACATAGAAGACACTCAATGTTAACAATTATTTGTGGAATAAAAAAAGATTTTATCTCCCTCATTTTACACATGAGAAAACTGAGGCCCCAAAAGGTTAATGTATTTCTCAGAGTCACAAAACAAGTGTACAGCTTGCCCAAGCTTCCTATCCCTCACAAAACCACACTCGACATGGATTTCCTTCTCAGTATTCCCAGAGGCAGCTCATTATTTTATTATTTTACTATCTAACAACTAAATTTAAATGGCATTTGTCTTTCCTTGAGTGATAGGATAAAATATCCTAAAGTTGAATGAATAAAGGGAGTGGCTAAAATCTTTGATGAGCCCTAGAGGAATTTACTTATTGGGAATCAAAGCACATCCAAGGAAACTGAATGTAACCATATCCTAGCCAGTTTCACCAACATTTCATTGTTCTCTTCTGGTGCTTTGGTCTCATCTTCTTTGTTAAGACTCAGAAAATCAGGAAGAAACATACGCACATACACAGAGCCTGTCTACCCATAGTCACTATGGATTTTTCCACAGACTCTATAGGATTAAAGAAATTAATTAGTTTTCAGCTGACTAGGTCTGAGGCTTCTAAAGCCTTACTACTACCCTTAAAGAAAAATGAAAACATCTCCCCAAAGGCTGTTGTCAGTTATGGAATTCAACTTAAGAAGGAGGGTGGTGACATGCTCCTCTTTCCCACTGGACCAAAATTTCAAAGCTTCAAATGTGTGGTAAATCTAACCAAAGATAAAGATTTGCAGGTGTTTTTTGCATAAAAGCAAGAAGGGCAGATGTATCTGAAACATGCCTCTAACCCGATGGGACATCTGCAATCCATTAGGGGTGTCCTGCTGAGGGACAGTGAGAGGGGAGGTGCCGGCAGAAAGCCTGCTCTGCACAAACACCAGCCTGAGGATGTGTCCAACCCTCTGTCAGGATCTCAGGACACCAAGGTTCTAAAAAACGTTACCTTTCTAGGGATAAACTTACATCTCTGCCAAATAACCCAGTTCCTCTTCGTTCCTGCCTTCTATCAAGTTATCTTTGAAGCATCAGTGCCTTCTCTTTACTCAAGTACACCTACATGTTTTAGTATTTAAGACTTGACAGCCACCTCAGATAAAGAGAACACTCCCTGCTTTCAGTGTGCCGGCCTTCCTTTCCCAACACTCACGGAGAGCGATCCGTGTCCTGCCTCGGCTTCTTACACTCCCACAGAACAAAGCAAAACTGTCACGACGGGCATTACTGAAGGTTACTCACTGGCTGTTATATGCCTGTCTTGGACTCCCAAGAAAACCACTAACTTTTATTAAAGTGCTTGTAGCAAAGACTGTTGCAAAATACTTTTATTAAAGTGCTTGTAGCAAAGACTGGCTGTGAAAATGACTCTGAGGTGTGTGGTTCCTAGAGTGGACATTCAGGAAACTCAATTTTGTTCATATATAGGATCTATGGCCAGGGCTTGCTTCTCTAATCAAACATAACATGTAATTGGGGTGCTCCTTAAATGAATTCCCTCAATGAGCATACCAGCTCTGTTTCCTGTGTAATGTCTCTTACTTGCTTACTGGCCTTTTGATAAACCATTAGTGCTGGAGCATTTTGTTAATTACTAAATTCCTGGTGACAGACAAAACTGGCCTGTTAAAACTTGTGCTGTAATTTGAGGATTAAAAGCCACACCTCTGCAAAACGTCGGTATCAAAACTGATTTGGTGTTGGAGACAAGGTGTTAGAAGCCACAGTTTGACAAAGTAGATTTCCAAGTGCAGTTAGCAATTACATTTTTAGAAGTCTTCCATTACACTACTTACAAGAAGGTACTTTTAAGAGGCTACAAGTCAGGAATGTATGTTTAAGTCTTTTCATTTGTACATGTATAGGTAAAGCCTGTATTTATGAAGCACCCACTGTATACAGAAGAGCACTGTGCTAGAGACAATAAAAATCAACAGTCCCTGCCTTCCTGAATCTCAAAATCCAATGAAGAAAAGTCTCTTCAAAAAATTAAAGGTATGTGCATTTCTGGAAAATATTTTACTTAATATCAAGGAGAAAATCATGACTATAGCATCAATGTGTTTTCATTGGAAGAATCTCCTCCCCGCACCCAGGGTTCATGGATTGAGGGCCTGTGTTAGGAGATTCTCTCCCAATCCTCTGTCACCAGTCATCTAAAAGTGCAAATAACAAACACAGTTGCAACAGAGAACACTTGATATTTCATTTATCCTTCATCCCAGAATAATCTTCCAGTAAAACTAAATATAAGTTTCTATATCAGTTGAGAAACTTTCTCTTGAAAATAAGGAAGAAAATCCATCTCAGCCTGGCTTAAATGATAAATGTGATTTAATTTTTCACAGATCTACAAAGGCCACAGGCTTCAGGCATGAACCAGAGCTTCCACTGAATGTCTCTACAGTTCTCTCAGCTCTCCTCATCTCCACATGTCGACTCTATTCCCAGATGGATTTTCCTTTACTATACACAAGATGGCTACCAGCAACAGCAGGGGTTACACATTTTCTTCTTCACACCTGTGGGAAAAGCACTTGGCATTTTATAGCCATTAAACAAAAGTGCTGAGCTTTAAGCTGATTGGACCACCTGAAACCAATTCATGTGGCCACAAAAAATACCTTGGTTCTGATTGGTTTAAGAGTGGGTTACCTGGGCCAATTACCTGTGAGAGTGGGTTTGAGTAACTACCCAGAGGATGTGGCTGCTTCACAGGGGGGAAAAAGGAAGAGTAAGAAGGCAGTCACAGAATAGGGTCTGCTACACTCCTTTTTCATGCATAGACTCTGGATTGCTAATTAATTTTTATTCAGTATCAGGGATAATTCTGTAAAGAGGAATCTATTTTCTCTAAATTTCCTAAGTAAAACATTTAAAGATGGTTTTACTTTTTCAAAAGTATACCAAAATGGGTAACTTGAAGTTTGTTTTTTTCATAGTTCTCTCTTCCCTTAAAAATTTACTGAAACCTCCCAAAAATGTATTTTAAGTCTGATATCAGTAAGTAATTGAGAATGATTAAAATTAAAATTAAAATTAAAATTTAATTTAAAAATTAAAATTAAAATCTGTCCTATAGCCCATCTTCCCTAACCCTTTTTTCCAATTTCCAAAAGCAGTATGACCTAATTTGAAATTCTCAGATATGGTAACCCAAATATTTTCTCCTTTACCTTGAATAATTGTTCATTAAATTTGCAGAAGACTCCATGTTCCAAAATATAATGAACCTTAAAATTTTTCTGATGCATGTTCATCAGCCTCTCAAAACCTATCAAAACAGGATCTGTCCTGTTCTCATAAAACTCACTCCAAATTCATCAATTCAATCTATAAAGTGCCAATCTAAGAGATTTTCAACAACTAAGTATTTTTTCTACACTTTAATTAAAAATAGAGCTCCTTAAGTTCATAGATATAATTGTAGTACTAAACAAAGTGTCCAGGGAGAAGTCTACTTGTGGTATTTTCTTTCCACTACCTTGATGATGAGAGAATGAGCTGTTCGAAAAACAAGCCACAGCCTTCTTGTGACTGTTGCTGATTGTTTAAAGGCTGTGGAGGACAGACTAAATGAGAAGCTAATTTCACACACCTAAACAATGGCAGCCAAACTTTCAATATTTGTTCCAAGTATTACACTTGAAAAAAAAGCATTGTAAGCCTTCAGCCTGTGTATATCAGAAATGAGTATTTTTTCCTGATTGTAGAGGGTGCGACTGATACAAGTTGCATCACTGGCAGACACATACAGAGAAGCAGAATCAGCCTTAGGTATGTTTTCACTTTGGAATTTACTATTGTATTTATCACTCTTCCTCACTGACAACCCCCCTCTCTCCACCTCCTTGAGATTTGGCAGTCTTGGCTACCAACTCAAAAATGCCAGACACAGTACATTGGCCTCTGTGCAGCAGGACCTGCAGGGCATTTTGGTCCCTTCAACCATAGGCCTTGTATGAGAGGTGGAGGAACAGGAACAATTCTCTGCCACCAAAGCCCTGCATCACCTTTAGAATAGCCTCACCTCCTCTCCCTCAGTAAGGAACAGCCCTGGAGCTGAGGGGGTTGGGGGGAGTTGCAATGCCTGTGCCAGGCTGTGGCAGGCCAGCCTGCCCCCCAGCAGGCAACTGCGTGGGGGGGCCCACTTGGCTGGAGTACTGCTTAGTCAGGCCCTAACACTGAGCCAAGCTTCAGATGTGCCCAGACCTGCCGCCACCAGGTGTCTGTCTCTGGGCCGGGAGGTGACGGCACAAATGTGACTCTTGTCTCCTAGTGTTTCCTGACACCTCAGAGGAATGTGGAAAACTCAGAAGAGGCCACCACAGAAGGCCTCCGACAGGACAGCAGCCCTCTGCCCACCTTGCTATGTCAAAAGCCTCTGCCTACCCTGCTCCTTTAACCCTCACCCAGTTCTCTTGCCAATAGCCCCAGGCCTGGGTCCTCCTCTGGGCCACTGGTGGGCTCAGGTGAGAGGCGGCTACCCCCTCAGGCAGATTACCTGCCTGCCTGCCCTGCTGTAGTATGATGTTCCTATCATTAGTGCCCAAACCTCCATAGCTACAAGATGATTTCTTCTTTTGAGTACAATGGTTCCCATGATTAAAAAAATATTCTTTAAAATTTTTTTCAAGCTTATTTGTCCCCATTGGGGAAAAACATCGGGTGAGAATCACTTTCCTAAGAAGAAGCCATTCTGTATTTAAAAAAACTATTAACACCTGAAGGGGATATTCTAAAGTGTAAATATTGGAAAGGTTACCAGCTCATTCGTGGACTCTGAATCCAACACAACAAAGTTATGTCTAATCTCAGTGTGACTTTTAAGAATTCTGCTTAAAACTTAGGCAGACTGTGCATTGTTCTCCATCAGGAATGATATTCACTCTGCAAATATTTTGTACACTTACTATGTACTACAAGCCCAGGCCTCAAGAAGACGTCACTATGTAGCACATGGTGCAAATGAACAGCACGTTGGCCAGATTCATCTCGCATTTTGTTTGATTCACACCATATTTATCAAAAATTTGAATTAGTTTGCCAACTTTTAAATATCAGAGCATTTCCAGCTTCTCTTGAAAACTCAGGAAATCTGGCAAAAACTGGGCCCACATTCCCGTTTGATGACAAGCAGAGAACTACTGCCCACTTTAGACAGGCACTGGCTCTCAGCTAGCACTGCCCCCACCTGACCAACCCTCAGTGTTAGTCTCTGATTCTGGGCATGGGGAGTCACAGCACACCCGCCCTGGGAAAGGCCTCGCTCAGAGACAGAGCAACCCAACCAAGCCCCTCCTCTCAGCAGAGCTGACTCTTGCCTCCTTAAGATCAGGTCACAAGGATTTTCTTATTTTGTGTCTTCTCAATATTTCTCCTTTTTAATAAAGTTTTTTATATATATACCTGGTAATGTAAAGTTAGGGAAGACACTCTGTTTTTATCCCTTGCTAAGACAAGGAACTTGATGCAAAAGGAAATGGCAAGGCTGAAGCACAGGAGCAAAAAGTGAGGACTGTGAGAGCACGGTGGTCTCTGGGCCATGACCTCATTTGCCAGACGAAGAAACTAAGGCCTAGAGGAGGGGAAAGCCATGCCAAATCCCACTGCTGGCCAGTAGGAGAACAGGAACATGACCTGGGTGGTCTTTACCCCGTCAGGACCACATTCCCGTCTACATGCACGGGTGGTTTCTCAGGCCCAGTTTCTGCTTACATGTTTCCAAGGAATGGCAGAGACACCCATCAAATCTGGTAAATAAATTTGAGGCCTGATTTCAGAAGTCACACGGGTACTATCAGGTACATGTTTCTAAATGAATCTGCAGAAGATGAATTGGTAATTTTCATCTAGACCTACTGATTCCCTGTATTTGGGCCAAAATTGTCATATTTGAAAAAAATGTGTCTGTTGATCTCAACGGTGCATGTTGGGAGGAGCAGCCTGTTTTCAAAGTACGTATTGCCAAAATCCTCCTTGTGTTTGTAACCAGGAGCAGAGTTAAGCAAGTCAGTCCTACCAGTCAGGCCTGAGACAAGGTTTCATATCAGCTTTCATAGATGCGGAAAGTGAGGCCAAGAATGCTGACATCCTCAGCCAGTTTCCCGTTGCTGGGAATGGGCTATCCCGCGCCCCCCCCCCCCCCCATTCTGCCTTCGAAACCTGAGTTTTGTCTGCTACAGCAGCTCACAGCACAGAAGCCACTAAGATGCGTAGTAAGTAACCAGAGGGGTTAAGACAAAGACCCATCACAACTAGGCTACAGAATCCAATAAGCATGATAAAAGAGGCAGAAACAAGTGCCTGGTGCGGGGGCAGGAGAGGACAAAAGCTCATGAAGTGGAGGCTGGAAGGATCATGTAAGGCCTCTGAGATGTGGTGACATTCCCGAGAGTCCTTGTGTTACAACAGGCATACAAGAGAGGAGATGCAAGACGCAGGGATGAGAGGTGAGCTGCGGTGCCAGGGCTTTGGCATTGGAGTTAATAAAGTAAAGCTTCATAATGAAGTTAATCATATGAAGAAACGAATCTGCTCCCCAGGGCAGGGTCCATCTCACATGGCTGTGTGACTTCATACCTGCAAGGAAGGGCACCACCTGCAGACCAGGACACTAATCTGGCCACATACCAGATATGTGTCCAGCCTGGGGACAGGCAGCAGGGCCCTCTGGACCCCAAGAAGCCCAGACACCCATCCTTTCTTCTTCAAGCCCTTGATCCCCCGCTTTCCCTCTTCTTTCCCCCAGAGGCCTTCTGTCTTCCCGGGCCTTCCAGAGCCAGAACCAGGCACCCTCTGTGCGACTGAGGGCAACTCACTTCTTTTTCCCTTTCAAGTGAAGGGAGAGCTTTGTTTCCTTTTCAAGGATCTCCACCAGCAGCAAGGCAGGTGAAATGAATCGGGAAAGAGGAAGCAGGACACCCCCCCCTCCAAGTCTAGACTTTAGAGAATCCTTTCAAGGACCTGCAAAGGCCGCAGAGAGAAGGTCTGATTCGCCGCAGGTTCTGCGTGTGCCCTGCCCGCCCAGCAGCTGTGGGCGATCTCTGCCAGCTGCCAGGGCTCAGGGCGCCTGTGTCCTCAGCCCCCCGCATCGCCTCGGGGGCGCCAAGCTCCTGTGTGTGCTTTTCCAGTACACTTGATTTCTTTTTATCCTTAGCATCCAATTCAATGGGCGAACATTTAATCCCATTTTACAACTGAAACAGTTGAGGCTGGGAAAGCAGACACCTCTCCTGGGAAAGTAGTAAAGCTGGGACTAACTCCTTAGGCCACCGAGGGGAAGGGGGTGCTTGTTCGCGTTACTAAAGCCTCGGGCGGTCCCCTTCTCCACCCCCTGGGGCGCGTCCCCCCACTTCCTGGGGCATAAACTCCGATGGTGAGGGTGGCCAGCCCTCCGCCGCCGCCCCGCGGGACCCCGAGGGCGCCCCAAGGCAGGTGGGGAGGCGGGATCATGCCCTGAGAGGACAGCCAGAGAACTTCAGAGCGTCTCCCTTCCCCGAGAGGCGAACACCGACACGTCTGTGTCTTTCACCGACAAGTGCCTTCAAGCCCGGCGGGGGCAGACACCTCCGGCGCGGTCTCCGCGGGCTGCGGGGGCCACGGCCTCGCCTCAGCTGCACTGATTTAGTGCGTTCGGGCCGCCTGAGCCGCAGGCGTCTTCCCGGGCGGCGCGGCGGCCCGCAGCCCCGGGCGACTCGGCGGCCCGGGAGGAGGGGCGGGGAGGCGGGCGGAGGGCGCCCCGGGCGCAGGGGGCGGGCGTGCGGGCACACGCGGAGCGCGGCCGGGCGCCCGCGGAGCCGCCCACTTCGCCGGGTCGGGCCCGACGGCGGGAGCTTGGATGCGTCGGCGCCCGCCGAGCCGGGGCGGACGCGGGGCGGCCCGGGCCGGGAGGACGCGCCGGGAGCCCTGGCACCGCAGCGGCCGCAGGATGGCTGAGGTAAGCGCGGCGCGCTCCGCGGGCGCGAGGCCGGACGCGGCTCGGCGGGCTCCCGGGGGACCCGGAGGCCACCTGCGGGGCGCCCAGAAGCGGCGGGAGGGAGCGTCGTCCCCGCCGGGAGGGCGGGAGGGCTCGGGCCGTCGCCGCCCGACGTCCGGAGCAGCCCGGGCGTGTGGGACGAACGGGTCTGGGCGAGACTCCGGCACCCCGCGCTTCGGTCCAGGACTCTCGCTCGGACTTGCTGTTCCAACCTGTGGGATGTGGCCCCCTTTATATTTGTCTTTTACCTCAGAATTAGTGATATTTCCAAGTGACCGTTTTCTGCCAGGACTTGGTTTCTCGGGAGAACAGAGCGAGTGTGTGGTGAATGCGGTCACTCAGTTCTCGTGAGGAGGACTGCGGGGCGGGCGGGCGGCCGCGACGGGGCTCCTGCCCACCGCGGGACAAACCTTTTGTGAAACAACAGCCACCGGGACAGAAAGCCCCAACGGCTTCGCTAATCCCCATCCAGGCAGGTCCTGTCAGGAAGCTTCTCGGCGGGGAAGGTGCGGGGCAGAGTCTGCCGTGTCGCAGCGGACCGTGTGGCCCTGGGGACAGTTCCGCGTGCGGCGCCCCCGCCCTGCGGCGCGCGGCTCGGGGTACGGGCGCCGTGCGCCCACGTGAGAGCAGACCGGCGTGTCGCCACGCCGAGCGGTTCACCTGCGAGCGACAGGAGGTGAGCCGGGCTGCCGAGCCCGAGCTGTCCCAGCGCTGCCTTCAGGTTTCCGCCCCGCAGGCGGCCCCGGGGGCCCTTCCCGTGCCCTGCTCTGAGCTCCCGGGACCGCTCGGTCCGACCTCGGGCCCTGGGAGCTCCGGCCCGCCCGTCTCAGGGCGTCCCTGCGGGTCCCCGCGCCGAGGCGGGCGGGCGCGGAGGAGGCCGCTGCCGCGCGGGCGCCGCGGCCAGACCCCAGCCCCACCGGCCGCCTGGCGTTGCTGGGGCCGCTAAGGCTTTGTCAGCCAGATGTGACGAGACTGTGGAGAGGGAGTGCAGGAGGAGATCTGAGATCAATCAGAGCATAGCTCGGAGCCAAACTTTCCCAAATGCGGCGTAGGAACATGCTCTCCTCATTTAAGGCGTCCCTGCTGGCTGAGGGGCTGCCACCGGCCTGAGTGTGACAGTGTGTGGAATGCCAGCGAGCAGCCCTGCGTGCCAGCGAAGTGGTGTGTCGGGCGGGGTCGGACCCTGGGCTTCGGCGGCGTCCCCTGCTTTTAGCGCTCTGAAGGCCAGGGCGTTTACACCGGGCCAGACGCCTGCTCTCGGCCAGGCCTCTGCTGTTAACACTTAAGGGGCCCGAAAGAGGCCCCACTGGTGTCCTGGGAATCCCTGTCAGAGAGAGTGTGTGTGTGTGTTTGTGTGTGTGAGAAAACATGTGTTACTGCATGGGACCGCAGAGCAGATGTAGCAACCGTTTTTTAAAAATATATTCTTCTCATTAAAGTGACAAGATTTTGGCTTGGCAATAAGTGAACTGAAAAAAACAGCATTTGGCAGATTTTTTTTTCCTGGTGTCCTTTCATTCCTTGTTTATTGTTTTAATTTGCTATTAGATTTTATGGGATCTTTTCATAAGAGTTCTTTGACTTTGCGAATATGTTTGTGTGTTAAAACTTTTGTTCAATTATAGGTATACTGCCTTCTTAATTGTCCCTTCCCAAATTCATTGATATACATTATTAAAACCTCATTAAAATTGTATGTGTCAAAGTAAAATTTTTGTACATCGTATAAAAGAACATTACTTCAGATGTTACAAAGTGTGCTGGATTTGATTTTTGTTTTAAATAGGTGTGAAAAGATAACTGCCCCTTTTGCTATGATGAATTTTGATAAATAACTTTATTCTTTTTGGCATATTTTCAGGTAGTTAAAAAGAATAAGATATGAGTCATCATTTGATTTCTCATCTAATAAGTCTGCTAACTTTAATTTCACTAAGAAACTATTACTATTTCAAGTCAACTGTTGGTTGAACATGTTGCTGTTACAGTTAAATGCTGAGAAGAGGTGGTGAAATCTTCACTTAGCACACATGCTGCTCATACTCTGGGAACTCATAATTATATTCAGACATCTGCATGATTTAATTTGGAATATCATCTATACCTATAGAGTCCCTTCAGACTAGTAAGGATTTAGGAACATTCTCCTCCTTCAGCTGGAGAGAAAGTGGTTAGTTTGAAGTTGTTCTTTGGTGGTTGATACCCGCCAGGATGTGAAACAATGATTTGTTTGCTGTGATTATAATTCATATTAGAAATATTGACCAACATGGAGTAATTGCCTTGGAAGCAGAAGGTTTACATAAAAGATTATTTTATTTTTTATTTCCCTGCAGCAGTTAGGGTTGCATCCCAGGCCCGTTCCCACTTTCTATACTTCAACTTAGAAAGACGATCCAAGCTGATGGATGAGAAAAGCCATACAGGTTTCCCTGTGGAACAAATAATAATTGTTCTTTAAGCACACGCTTGTCATTTATGAATGCCTAGGGATAAATATAAACGAGGTAACATTTTAAAATTTCAGTTCATCAGTAAAATTAAACTGAACCTGTGGGGTGGTTGGGGGGGTTCAGAAATGGCTTTTAGCTTTCATATAGGGCTTTAGAAATTATTTTGACATGGCCATTAAAAGAGATGCCCTGAAGGTTCCACAAGGTAAATTACTTACAGGAGGAGTTTGCTTCACCCCAGGGTGAATTTTCTTCTCTACAGATGTCATTTAGAGTGAGTTACTTTTGTCAGAAACCACCCTTTTTAAAAAGAACTCCAAATACCCTGGCTAAGGTGAAATCTCAGTGCTGAGCCACTCATCTTTTTGGTATCTAAGATCAAGATTTAGGGAGTCAATACATATTTTTAATTACCTTATGCCAAGTATTCTACCATAGAACTTTTACTTGTTTATTTTTGATTACTTATCTGAGATGTTAAATATCGCTGGATTCTACTCAGCAGGAGCATCTGGAAAAGGTTTCTTTTTCCTTTTAAATTGGTTTCTACCTGAAAATCTTATTTCTGCTTATCTTGTCATTCTTTGAAGTCCTTTTCCTAATTCTGGAAATTCCAAGATTCCAGTGTGGCACCATTTCTGTGCACAGACACATGCCTATTTTAGCCAAAGAGGGTGGGTATAAACAGAACAGACAGGCCTCTCCAGGGTCCCATTTGCGGCCTTCTCAAACTTCACATAGTTATAAGCAGACTGTCACTGTTCCCATCCACACATGGACTCATTCTTGTAAACCAGCCTAACAAATCACAGGAGGACTCTGCCTTGGGGAGATAAGTTCACCCGACTAATGTGAAGCAAAAGAGAGATGGAGAAAAAAATATTATGAAGGCTGGGTCCAAACAGCCCTGTACGGAGGAAAATGGTTGCCTCAGGTGTAAACTCTAATTCAGACTTCTAACATTTTTCATATGGTTAGATTAGTTTGATTGTCTCCGCTTACAGATTATTTGTGTGCTTCTACCATTTTAATTAGTCTGACCTTTTCTTTTTAAAAACGTAGTTTTAAAAATCTAGTTCTCATTAAGTTCCTAAAATAAATGTTTACAAAATTTTACTTAGAAATGTTCACAATTTCATCTTGATTTTTCATCAGCAGCAAAAGCAAAGTTGCATTGCTCATGTAACCGTCCAGCTTGGGTTAAATTATCCTGAAGTGTAAATGTCTTCTTGCGTTTTGTATTTTGATTTTACCCCAGGCTGATTCAACTATGTTCAGAAGTTCCCTAACATCTTTCAGTTTTTCATTATCAAAGGTTTCTAAAGATTACCTCTGAGGTTTCCCAAATTTAGATTACAAAGGAAAAATATATCCATATAATTTATATTTCTGTATAGTTTTTTTTATTTTTCTTAATGAGAAACGTTTGGTTTGGTTTTTGAGGTAATATTTGCATCTTTTGTATTTTCAGTTTTCAGAACTAATACTTTTTTAAAAAGGTACAGATGTTAAATTATTTTGGCACAGGGTTTATACTTTGATTTATAGACATCAAAAGAAGTATTTTTCCTCATCCTCTTTGAACTAAGCTGCAAGAGAACACAACAAATGTGTCACGTATACTTTTTACTCACAGGTAGAGTCAGCCCAACATCTGTCACCTGAAGGGACTCTACTTCCCACCTGCCCTTTCTCTGACAGACTCTTCTCCATGCCCTCAGTCTTCTTTGGCCTCTCCATTTATCCCCATACTTTCAGTGAGAAACCAGATTTCTGTCAATTCTCCTTGAGCATCATTTTTATATTGCAAATGCTGACTACCTGGTTTCTTAGCCTCCCCAGATCTCCTCTTTCAACCATGCTTGTGGTAAACAGTGTCTCTCCATCGTGTGGAATGATTACATGAATCCAATAAAGAAACTCCTGGTTTCCCATCTGGACAGCCCACCCCTACCCTACTTTGGCTTTCAAGGCCACTTCTCACTGCCCATAACAGGAACTTGCGCTCTGTGGCCCAGGCTCCTTGGCCTGACACTCATGTACATGGTGAGCCTTTCTTCGTGCCTAGGCCTGTGGTATTTTCTGCATGCACTGATGAAAGCACGCCTGCTTCCTCCTGGAGGAAGCCACCTCTGGCCTCTTTGTACAACCTTGAATTCTCCCTCTATATTTGTCATTTCACTCAAACTATTAAATTGGGGGCGGAGGAGTGGGAGTCTTGACTTATTTTTTCACTTTTTATTATAGAAAATTAGAAACAATCAAAATTAGGATAGTTTAATGAAGTTTGGTAGTTTGTGCTGGGGTTTCAATAGTTATCAATTTCAGGCTAATCTCATTTCATTTATGTTTCCTACCCATTCCTCCCATTATTATCAACACTGGATTACATTAAAGCAAATCCTAGGCATCATATAATCTCATTCATTATATATTTTAATATGTAGCTCTAAAACATAAAGGCTCTTTTTTTAAAAACAAATGCAATATGCCATAGAGTACCTAAAAAAATGATAGTAACTCTGAAATATACTTAAATTTTCAGTCAAGTTCAAATGTCCTTGGTTGTTACATAAACTTTGTATTACAGTTGGTTTGTCCAATCAGGATCCAAGTAAGATCCATACATTTTCTTTTATAATCTATAGGTTCAAACTTTACTTTTTTTCCTTGCAATTTATCTATTGAAAAAGCTGGGTCATTTTCCTGTAGAGTGCACCCCAGTCTGGATTTTAATGATTGTTTCCTTGTGGTATCATTTAAACATTCCTCTATCCCCAATATTTTCTTAAATTGAAGTTGATCAAGAGGCTTGATCTAATTCAGGTTTGAACTTTTTTGGCAAGAGCACCAGATGTGTGGTGATATGTATCCTTCTATACAGAGGCAAATGGCCTGGTTGTCATCTTTTTCATTTTCATTTGGAGTTGTGGAATGGTGGTATTCTAGTTATTCATTTATTTGATTCACATTCAGAGAGAATCTTCATCTCATCAATGATGTGTTTACCCTGAAATACAGGTTATATAGAAAAGAATACATGATTCTTTTCCTTTGTTTACCAGTTTTCAGAATAATTAGTTGGTTTCCTAGTATTACCTAAAGGTGGCCAATGAGTTTTGTGTTTGTTTTGAGTATATTTCGAATTCCTAGATTTTAACACAGTAAATGACTCATACTCATTTTTGACAAATCCTATTCTCCACTCTGCTGTTCTTGACTGACCCAGTTGTGTGATTTTTCTTCCCAATGAATCCATGTGCCCCCCTAGTGCCAAACACTGGGAGTTACTCATCTTTGTGTATCCATGAGACTCCCATGGTTACCAGTACATGGTAAATGCTTTTAAAACAAACTAAAAACAACTCGTTAAATAAAGGGTTATCATTTTGTTAAACTATTAATGGAAGATGATGGCATGATGCATTAAGATGAACATCTGGTCTGTGAATGCTTCTCCAGGTGGGCTTTTAGTCCAGTGCCCTCAACTGCAGATAAGCTGCCTCACATGAAAGGACCTCATGAGTTTTCTTCTCTCTTCTTCCCA
The DNA here is from genome assembly GCA_008750895.1 of Mirza zaza. NCBI lineage: Eukaryota > Metazoa > Chordata > Mammalia > Primates > Cheirogaleidae > Mirza > Mirza zaza. The sequence goes on along the minus strand of VSMD01062406.1, from coordinate 45,313 downwards.
GTTGTCCTTGTTGCCCATCCAGCAAATAATTATAATATATTCAGAATCCTAGTTGTACTTCTGTGGGTTTGCATATGTGAGAAAAACAGTGGAAAACTTTAAAAAGTGAAAGAAATTGGTAAAAAGTAAGAGGAAAGAAGGTAGGGAGCAAAAAGAAAAATCCACTTCTAGTAAGAAAAGTGAGAAGTTTACAGGCAAAACAGCTCCAAAGAACAGTGGGGTAGAGAACTCCCACCCTTGCATGATTGAGTTTTCTGAATCAGAAAGGCTAGCTCTGCAGCCACAGAGAGAATGAGAATGATAGTTTCACAGCAGGTGAAGAGAAACCATTCTCTCTCCCTACAAGCTAAGGGTGGCTGGCTGCTTTAAAAACTGTCTTGTAGTATGTTTCCTGATTGGCGTTTTTGATATGTTTTCCAGGATTCAAACATATTAGCAGTAATGATCTATATTTAATATTGTAAAATACAACTTGGAAAAACCTGAAGCATTTTTATTCTAAAGCTTGGTGGCTTTTAAAAAGTGACTTATGGGCTGGGTATGGTGGCTCACGCCTGTAATCCTAGCACTCTGGGAGGCCGATGCAGAAGGATTGCTTGAGGTCAGGAGTTTGAGAGCAGCCTGAGCAAGAGTGAGACCCCGTCTCTACCAAAAATAGAAAAAATTAGCCAGGTGCAGTCTTGTACACCTATAGTCCCAGCTACTTAGGAAACTGAGGCAGGAGGATTGATCGCTTGAACCCAGGAGTTTGAGGTTTCAGTGAGCTACGATGATGCCTCTGTACTCTATCCAAGGCAACAGAGCAAGACTCTGTCAAAAAAAAAAAAAAAGAAAGAAAGAAAAGTGACGTGACATGTGGTTTTAGCAGCTTGGATCCTTTAATTTCAAGTCAGGAACTTATAATTCTTACCCCTGAAAATCTAGCACAGTAGTAATGACACCGTACAGATTGGATCTTCAGCTCTCTGTGTATCCTTATTAATATGGCTAGCAGGCCTCTGAGATAGGCAGGAGCAGGTGTCCAGCCGTTTTGTAGTCAAAGGTGCCAAGGCATGGAGCTGAAGGTTATATGGCTTCACTAGAAGTAAAACATAAGTTGAGGCCAGTCGTAAGTTTTACTACCTCTCGGTGAAAGATGCCCAGTGAGGTGAAGGGGAAACTCGGGCTTCCCAGCTCTACAAATAGAAGTATCTTTATAAGAGATATCTTTTTATATTTATTTCACACCTTTTTAAAAAGGCACACTGTGAAAACAAAATCCAGACTCCTTCACCTGCCCCACAAAGTCCTGTGCAGAGTGTTCTCTGTCACCTCTCTGACTCCACTCCAGATACACTGGCTCTTTATATGTTCCCTGAACAACTCAGCCTCCTCTGTGCCTCACAGCCTTTGCATTTGCTGCGCCTTCTGCCTTAAACACTCCTTCCCTCTCCAGGTCTTCACATAACCAGCTAGCTCCTTGCCATCCCCTGGCAAGATGTCACCTCCTCACAGCCCTTGGTGATGATCCTGTCTAAAAGATTCTTGTTCCTATCCCTACCCCTCCATGCCACCCTGTTAAATCACCAGCATATCTTTCTGCTTAGTTCTTTCATAACACTTGCCTTATTCTGAAATGATTTGATTTGTTTATTTGTTCATTTTCTGTCTCTCTCCTCTAGAATGTTAAGTTTCTTTAGGGCAGGGACTTCATCAGTCTTCAACACTTTAACCTCTAGATGTTAGAACAGTGCCCAGCTAGTAAATATTTATTCAATGGATGAAGTTTCTTTGCTATATGGAACTTTAATGTCCTTATCTGCAGAACTGTGTGATAATACCTAACTCTGAAAGTGGTTGTAGGGATTAAATAAAACCATAAATGTAACTGTAGTTAACACCAGATATTGATATTTCAAGATAAAATCTACCCCCAGTATCCAGATTTTAGACCACCCTGATAGCCTGTAAATTCCTCAGCTTTTTCAGCTATAAAATGGGGATAGTAATAACCTACCTCCCTGGGTAGCTGGAAGAAAGAAATGAAGTAATACATGTATACTGCTTAGTACAGTGTCTTGCACATAATAAATGCTCAATAAAGCTCATCAACTGTGTGACCTTGGGCAAGTTACAAATCTTCCATAAGTTTCTGTTTCCTGAGAATGATTCTTTTCTCACAACAGTATAGTGAGGATTAAATGAGATCACTTATCAAACACAAACTACCATGTCAAAGAGCAGATGCTAGAAGGATACCTAGTCTCACCATTGAACTCAGCACTGCCCAATAGAACTTTCTGTGATGATAGAAATGTTCTGCATCTCCACTGTCCAATACCTACATGTGGCTACTGTGTACTTGAAATGTGGCTAGTGCGAAAGGGAATGAGCTTTAAATTTTATTGATTTAATTTAAATATAAATAGCTACATGTGGCCAGTGGCTACCGTACTGGACAGTGCAGACTAAGTAACCTGAACCTACAAAGCTGCCTGGCTACTGCATAATTCAGCACTGTGCTGAAGCTGTATTACAAATGACTTCCCTCAAAGGGCTAATGCTGTGAATCTGGGAACCCCAAGGATCTTCTATTTTCCCTTCTCCACCTTTCCATCTAGTCCCCCAAGAACATCTCCCTGAATTTATCTTCAGTAATGTGAAAGTATCTGCATGTAAGAGAGAAAAACAGCTTTGAAGTAAACAGTTTATTCTTGAACTCAATAATTCAAATCCCATCAGAGGCCTACACTGTCGGGCACTGGATGTGTGTGTATCTACCCCATCATGTGCCTTGGCTAGCCACTTCCAGGAATTCAACGCAGTATCTCCTGACAAGAGGCCCGGGGTATCATCCCCCCACACTGAAGGTAGAGCAGGGGTGTGTGGAAAAGGAAGTGGGTCCCCTGAGCCTACCTAAAAGCTAGATTATAACTTCCATCCCAAGACTGCAAACCCAAATCATCCATCACATACTAGGTGTGTCAGTAGTTTTTGGATGAATAAATAAGCAAATGGTAGTTACAAAAAATCAAACCAGAATTTTATATGTTGATTTGTAACACATCAAAGTGACTAATAACAATTCTGGAAATAGTCTGATTAAGATGAGTGCGTAAAAAGCAATAATCATGTCTTGATGAGTTCAGAATGTTGTAAACATCTGCTTTATGTTTCTGAAAAATGGAACAAGTATTAGGATTCCAAAGGAAAGGATGTAAATTTAAAGAGTTTTCCATTTTGATTTACATGAGTACTTTTTGTCCTGTAATTAGAATTTTGGGGTTTAATTTCATTTTAGAAGTTTTAATTTATCTTCAGATAATGGTGCTATAATTTTACTATATCATGAAGTTCTGAGATGGGTGGAAAAACCCAAGGGCCTTTAGATTGGAAGCTTTCTTAGATATTGTAATTAGCTTTTTTAGTTCATAAATAATTCCTCTGAGATTTATTTCCATAGATGTTTAATGAGCTTTATTTAAGCCTTATTCAAATGGATTCATGTAGAACCACATGAATGTTTCTTACAAAGCAATATTCAAACACTGAGATTATAGATAAAATTGTTTAAAATTCTGTCCCCAAACTAAAAGCTGCTAAAATGGAATGGTCAGTTTAGGTCAGTGGTCTCGATTGGGGCATTTGGTAATGTCTGGAGACATTTTTGGCTGTCCCACTGGAGGAGTGGGGTATAAGTGGCCTCTGGTGGGTAGAGGTCAGAAATGCTATTAGACATCATACAATGCACAGGACAGCCCCACACCACAAAGAATTGTCCAGCCCAAAATGTCAATAGTGCCAAAGTTGAGAAAACCTGAGTCAGATGACAAGAGATGCAGAAGATAAGTTTCAGTCTTAGGCCTTGAGATATGCCTACAATTGCTCCCTGTATGGTTTTGCTGTACTGAGCCTGAGACAGAGTCACCCAGAGTTTCCTGGGAGTTTGCATGAGTGTGAGCCTTTTGAGCAGAGTCCTCAGGAGTGGAGGAAGCATTTGTTCCCGGACATCTCTATCTCTGGTGAAAGCATGTCTAATTCTTCTAATAAATGAAATGCAAGTTTACTTGTATAATTCCAGCATCTTGTTTTCAAAGAGTGAATGACATCTTGAGGGATATGATCCAAAATAAGTTTTCTCCCTTTAAAAAATTTTTTCTTGAAAATATTCATATTTATAGAATCTAGATTGTGAAATATTTTAGAGATTTAGAATTGAGTGTGCTGTTAGGTACTGAGAATATGCAGATGATTGGTTCATCTGTGAGCTGATGTTCAGAGGGTTGCAGACAAGTTTGAGATGCTGGACAATATATTAGGTGTGCCACAACTAAGCTAATGGTGCCTTTTTTAAATTTTCGTTTTGACAGTATGTAATATAAATTAAACCATCACTCACTTGTATCCTTTAACTTACATTCAAGATAACTATATAATTACATTTATAGGTATAGTTATGTAGATGTTCATATATTTAATACATTTGTATATGTATATACAAGTAGAAACTCTGTAACCAAAAAGTAAAGTAATTTCTGGCGTTAGAATAGTGTTTCTCAATCTTTTTTTTAATGCCCCTCATATCTAAGGAGATTTTAGAAATTTTTTCCTAATTTGTTTCCCCAGTGAAATTTTAATATCATACCATTATAGTACTATATATCTGTTTATGTATGAATGTATCTCTGTGGTTTATACATAAAAAGTAATTTTTCACCCCCTAAGAACCAATTTTTACTCCTTTGGGGATGATATAACCCCCTTTGAGAATGCATACATTGTAAAAGTAAGACATTGTGATCACATGGATTTCTTTGTATTGTATTTTACAACTTTACAAAGAGCAAAACCTTTTCTACCACATCTCCTGTTTTGTAGTAGCCTCTTGAACACGTTAGGCAATGCTCTTGCTATTTGCCGTATACTTCAGTTATGAACCAGCCCTGTTCCTTTACCTGAAAATCCCTAGTTGCAGCTGTGTTCAAGTCCATCCTAATCCTAAGAAATCATAGAAGAAAGTCAAATCATAGACATTTTAACCTATATTTAGGCAGGGTGATATAAATAACAATTTTTAGTAATATTTTTATTGACATGTAAGTCACGTACCATAAAATTCACCCTTATAAAGTGTACAATTGAGTGGCTTTTAGTGTATCCATAAAGTTATGCAACCATCAGTACTATCTAATTTTAGAACATTTTCATCACTTCAAAAAGAAACTGGTCAAAATTTAAAATTTATGTGCTTCAAAGGGCACCATCAAGAAAGTGAAAAGATAATCTAAGGATAGGAGAAAATATTTGCAAATCATATACTGGTAATGGGCTTGTACCTAGAATATGTAAAGAATTCTTACAATTCAATACTAAAAAGACAACCCAGTTTTAAAATGGGCAAAGGGTCTAAATAGACATGTCTCCAAAGAAGATATACAAATGGCCAATAAACACATGAAAAGATACTGAACATCATTACCCAGCAGGGAAATGTCAATCAAAACCATGAGACATCACTCACTCTCACTAGGACAGCTATAATCAAAAAGACAGTCGACAACAAGTGTTGACGAGGATGTGGAGAAATTGGACCCCTCTTACACTGCTGGTGGGAATGTAAAATGGTGCAGCTGCTTTGGAAAACACTTTGGTAGTTCCTCAGAAAGTTAAACATAGAGTTACCATATGATCCAACAGTTCTACTCCTAAGACTATACCCAAGAGAAATGAAAACATATGTCCACCATAAACTTGTACACAGGTTCCTTTTGGGGAATATGAAAATGCTTTAAAATTAGATTGCAATGATGGTTGCACAACTCTATAAATGTACTAAAAATCATTGAATTTTTAGTATAATCCATTCACTTTAAATGAGTGGATTATATGATGGGTGGTTGATATGATATGTGAATCATATCTCAATAAAGCTGTTCTTAAAGAGATGAAAACAAAGAATACTCTCCCCACCACCAGCACCCATTAGCAGTCACTCCCCATCCCTTCCCCATTCCCTGCAGCCCCTGATAACCACTAATCTACTTTCTGCCTCTGTCGATTGGCCTATTCTTGACATTTCATGTAAATGGAATCACATAATCTGTGACTTTTTGTACCTAACTTCATTTGATTAGCATGTTTTCAAGGTTCATCCCTGTTGTAGCATGTATTAGTATTTCATTCCTTTTTATTGCCAAATAATATTCCATTGTATGGATTTTACCATGTTTTATTTATCCATCAGTTGATAGATGTTGACGATGTATCTATTTTTTGGCCATTGCAAATAAAGCTGGTATGAACATTCATGTACAAGGTTTTGTGTGAACATACGTTTTCAGGTATATGCCTAGGATTGGAATTTCTGGGTCATATAGTAACTATACGTTTAACTTTTTGAGGAATTGTCAGAATATCTCCCCAAGGGGCTGTATCATTTTACAATCCCATCAGCAACTGATTTTTAAGCAAAGACTGGTTATATACTCTTTAAACTGAGTTTCCCAAGTCCTCAGCCAGATTCTCCCTTCCCTGTCTCCCATGCAAGGCCACGTAGTCTCTCTACTGGCAGATTAGAGGTTTAAACCCATAATTGTAGGGCTTTTAATCCCTCCTCCAAACACACACACACTCGCCAGTTTCAAGGCTCTCATGAATCACACAGATTCCACCCAGCGGCTCTCCTCGCGAACGTCAATGACAGAGCTCCATTGAGGGCCTTTTCTTTTCAATAATAGATTATATTCTTCAGGCCTCTATCTCTTTTTGAGAAACTCACCTTAAAAATGTATGTGAAGTTTTGTTCTTAATATTAGAACTTTGTTGGATACATACATCTCTACTTTGTATTTGAGCTGTATTTTTGTATACTCCACGCCCCCACTCCGAACACGGCACCATAACATGCACCTGGGGCATCTGCGCAGGGCTTGTCCAGCCTGCATATGTCTCCAACAGTCACGCATGCCAGTGAGTAGAATCGTTCTCAGTGTAGTCAGCCATTACATGTTTTCAAATCTATTTATATTTTCAGCCTCTGGTGGGGTTGGGGGGAAATATGATCCATGGATTGCTCTCGGTTCAGATTGTTCTCCCTTTTACTTGTTCCAAGACAGCCTCTGTGCACCTTTTAGGGTTGCTGCTCTGGTTAACTCAGAGATTTGGTGAAAATGTGTCTATTCACCCTTTCTAGGACCTTAATGACAGAGCAGGATAGTTCTTTCCAACCCATACCCTTTTCTTATAAAAAGTTCTGATGCTTTTTATCCTGTTCTCACATGTGGAATGTCTGTGTAATGTGTTTACAGTCTCCAGGTGCTATGTCTGCTACTTGTCTTTCCAGGATAAGATATACACCTTTGGGCCTGGCCCAACGTGGGCACTCACTGCTCAAAAAATTCTGGACAGAGGAATAGGTTTTGTTTGGTAAATGCAATCTGTATTCCACACATCATTTACATGCTATCTATACCTGTGTTTTCCTCTTTTGCAGGCTATTGGCTGTACTCTGGACTGTAGTTGCCAAAGTTTCAAACCTGGGAAAATAAACCACCGTCAGTGCGAGCAGTGCAAACATGGATGGGTAGCCCATGGTAATTTTATTTTTCCCTCTCTCTTGGCCTGTAGGGTTCCCCCTAAATAACTTACAGTTATTCAGGAACTGATTAATGTTTAAGAATGACAGCTAACTGGTAAGCTAACTAGTAAGTTATTAGTATGTGCCAGGTAACAGGCTAAGATAAGAAGAGCTTTATATGTTATTTCTTTGAATCTTAACAACTCTATTTGGTAAGTGTCTTATTAACCTCGTTCTAAAGATGTAGAAATTAGTGCTTTAGTGCTATCATTTTGCCATGATGGAAATGTTCTATGCTGTCTAATATGGTAGCTCTGGCCTAGGGTTGCCAGATAAAATACAGACTGCCCAGTTAAATTTGAATTTCAGATAAATAATGAATAAATTTTTAGCCTAAGTATGCCCCAATAAATATTTTTAGTATATCATACCCATTCATTGTTTATCTGAATTTTATACTCAGATTTAACTGGGCGTACTGTTTTTTTATTTGCCAAATATGACCCCCTACAGGAACCACTTGGCTACTGAGTACTTGAAGTATAACTAGTGTGCTGAAGAATGGAATTTCTAGTTTTATTTAATTTTAATTTATTTAAATATAAACTTAAACAGTGATATGTGGCTGGAAACTATGGCATTGGACAGCTTAGCTTTAGGTAGTTTAATTTGCTAAATCCCACTACTAGAAAGTGGCGGACTGAGGCTCAAATCCAGATCTCTCAGAGTCCCAAGCTCAGGTTCTTTCCCTCCAGACTTTATGCTTCCTGATTGTCCATCCTCTTGATTATGCACTTGCCACCTTTATTTTTCCCTTTTTTCCTTGTTCCTTTCCTGTTTGTGACTATTCACTCCTTAGAGAAGCCATAAGAAAGACAGAAAAGTCTCAGGCCAGTCAGTTTTGTTTTAGAAGTTCCTGTGGATAACTTGAAGCCAGATTACTATTAAGGTTGTTAATCGTTTGCATATCCATGTTTTTTTCTGTTGGAACAGATAACTGAGAATTAGCCCTATCCTACCTTCTGTGTAGCATTTCTCTTAAAATTAGAAATTTTCAAAATGATATTTCTTCAATTTGATTTTTCAGCTCTAAGTAAGCTGAGGATCCCTGCTGTGTATCCAACAAGCCAGGTAGAGATTGTCCAGTCCAATGTGGTGTTTGATATTAGCAGCCTCATGCTCTATGGGACCCAGGCCATCCCCGTTCGCCTGAAAATCCTACTCGACCGACTCTTCAGTGTATTAAAGCAAGATGAGGTTCTCCAGATCCTCCATGCCTTGGACTGGACCCTTCAGGATTACATCCGTGGATATGTGCTACAGGTACAGTGTTCACGGCCACTGATCTCCCCAAGTGTTTTCTGAAATTTGTGCCCTTGTAACTGATGTAACCCAGTTGTCTCCCAATGCTACAGCTTTAGTGGTCATCCTTCCCTTTAATACTTTTTTGGAATGGTTTAAGGCCCAATCTCATCTTCTGGGAGAAGTCCAGTACTTTCCCCAAAATGTCTGTGAGACTTAGGACGTGGACACATTACATATTCTCTGATTTTGCCTTCGCTGAGCCCCCTCTTCCATAGCAAACTGCATTGTCCCATCTTGGGTGCTGCCTCCATTTCTTTTAGTTTCTGCCCCAAACTACCTACTGACACAAGATGCTATCTGTATGAGATTTTATTGAGAGTTTGGAGGTTAAAAAGGGAACTTGCCTAACAGAACCACAGAGCCAGCAACTTACAATTTCATGCCACGCCCTCCTGTTCTTATAGCCCTCTGCCATCCACTGCTAATTTTCCTCCCTCTGCTCCATTTCTTGTGATATTTCTGTGCTGCACTTGCTCATTTTTTTTCTCTCTCTCTCCAATTCTCTTTTGGCCTTCTCAAATTTTCTCTCGTTTTCTCTAGTGTTCCCATGTCCTTCATCCCTTTTCTCCTCTTTATTTTGCAGAGTAGTTTACTTCTCTTCCCAGACCATGCTTTGGGCGTAGGCCTCCTGTTTCATATCTAAAGAGGCCATCAAGGTGTTTTTACAAGCAAAGAACATGTTTCCTGAGATGAAGTATATCATTCCTTTGAGATATGAAACAGCTACAGCATTTTTCTCTTCCTACTACACTAGAAAATATCAGCTAACTTTGGTAAAAATTTCAGTGCAATGGGGGATGAATGTATTTTCAAGACCAACATAGACTTCAGCTTCACTCAGGTAGGCCATATCATTAAAATGAACCTGAATAACAACCCTTTATTGACCTAGACCCTCTTCCAGTAATCTTACAAGGTAGGTATATTATCCTCATTTTCTAGTCAAAAACCAGGGCTTATAGTTGCTTCAAAATCTTGCTGAAAGTCATTTCACTAGTATGTGGCAGACCCAGAATTTGATGCCACTTCTTTATAACTCAAAACCCCATAATCTTTCCTTGGAAACACATTTACTCACCTCTAGTGCAGGACCCCTAGCAGGCTAGAAACAACCGTTTATGTAGAGTAGCATTATGATCTTACATTATGACATCGATCAATATTTAATGATCCTAATAATCTTGCTTTCTAGTGTTAGGATTAAAAATATGGAATCAATTACCTTGAACCTCTAGTGCATGAAAAATTTATGATGTAACATTCCTCATCATCTTCAAAACTCTTACATGCACTGTGAAAAATCTCAGTAGGCCATCAAATACATGTTCTGTGATAAAATATTTATTGTAGTTTTGGGAAAAGTTAGGCCTTGCTAGAGTTTGAAAGATCTCCAACACTCCAGTGTAATTACAGCTCTGCTTTGTGAACATGAGCAATAGATCAATACAGGTTCATTTGTTTTCTGATGTTAGTTGCTTAGGAAGATTATTAAACTTTCAGCAAATGAATGTTTGGGCTATATCTAGGCCTGATTGCTCCATCTGTACTCTTTAGGTAAAGAAGTTACTATTGTTCAAATGATACATATTTTAATTTTAGTGGGGAAAATTTTTTATGCCTAATGCAAGAAAACAAATTGGTCTAAAATAAGGTAAAAAATAATCACCAAGTTTCTCTGGCTTCAGCTTGAGTAATATATTATTTCACTCTTGTAAACCAGTTGTAAGATCACTGTTCACATTTGTGCAGTTTAGGTCCTGCACAAAGCTTCTGGCCTGGGACTGTAGGGTGAGCAGGGACTCAACTCCCCAAACCCTGTGCTCATCCGGGAGGAGGGGGGGCAGGGGAGGGTGTATCTTTTTCTGATACCTTAAAGCCTAGTAGAGGCCCTGACCAAATAGCTTCTTTCTTAGAGAAAAGAACAAGGCATTTTAAATTGATCACACTTCTAAATTCTGGGTTTGGGTTTAGGATGCATCAGGAAAGGTACTGGATCACTGGAGCATCATGACCACTGAGGAGGAAGTGGCCACCTTGCAACAGTTTCTTCGTTTTGGAGAGACCAAGTCCATAGTTGAACTCATGGCAATTCAAGAGAAAGAAGAGCAATCCATCATCATACCACCTTCCACAACAAATGTAGATATCAGAGCTTTCATCGAGAGCTGCACCCATAGGAGTTCTAGTCTCCCCACTCCTGTGGACAAAGGAAACCCCAGCAGTATACACCCCTTTGAGAACTTCATAAGCAACATGACTTTCATGCTGCCTTTCCAGTTCTTCAACCCTCTGCCTCCACTAATAGGGTCACTGCCTGATCAATATATGCTGGAGCAGGGTCAGGACCAAAGTCAGGACCCCAAACAGGAAATCCATGGGCCCTTCCCTGATAGCAGCTTCTTAACTTCCAATTCCACACCATTTCAGCTTGACAAAGATCAGTGTTTAAACTGCCCAGATGCTGTTACTAAAAAAGAAGACAATACCCATTTAAGTGACTCCAGCTCATACAACATTGTGGCTAAGCTTGAAAGGACACGGTTGTCCCCTGAGGCCAAAGTGAAGCCTGAGAGGAATAGCCTCAGCACAAAGAAGGGCCGGGTGTTCTGCACTGCATGCGAGAAGACCTTCTATGACAAAGGCACCCTCAAGATCCACTACAACGCTGTCCACCTGAAGATCAAGCATAAGTGCACCATCGAAGGGTGTAACATGGTGTTCAGCTCCCTAAGGAGCCGGAACCGCCACAGTGCCAACCCCAACCCTCGGCTGCACATGCCAATGAACAGAAATAACCGAGACAAAGATCTCAGGAACAGCTTGAACCTGGCAAGCTCTGAGAACTACAAGCGCCCAGGTTTCACGGTGACATCACCAGACTGTAGGCCTCTTCCCAGCTACCCTGGTTCAGGGGAGGATTCCAGAAGCCAGCCAGCTTTCCCAAACATTGTCCAGAATGGTGTGCTCTTTCCCAACCTGAAGACAGTCCAGCCAGTCCTTCCTTTCTACCGCAGTCCAGCCACGCCCGCTGAGCTGGCAAACACACCTGGGATGCTGCCTTCTCTTCCTCTGTTGTCCTCTTCAATCCCAGAACAGCTGGTTTCAAACGAAATGGCATTCGATGCCCTTCCCAAGAAGAAATCCCGGAAGTCCAGTATGCCTATCAAAATAGAGAAGGAAGCTGTGGAAATAGCTGAGAAGAGGCACAGCCTCAGCTCAGATGAAGACCTGCCCCTGCAGGTGGTCAGTGAAGAAGAGCCGGAGGCCTGCAGCCCCCAGTCAGACAGAGCATTTGAGGAGCAGCACATGCAGTCCGGAAACTTAGGGAAGCCTTTTCCTGAAGAAGAGAGGCCCTGCCATCTCGAATCAGTGATTGAGTCCAGTAGAGCCATCAGCCGAACCCCTGAGCAGACCACACACAACTCAGAGAGAGGGACTGAACAGATGCCGGCACTGATCACGGTACCGAGAGCGGTGGAGGATGGGGGCCTTGAACATCACTCTTCACCCGGGACAGAGCCCTGCGTTCCTCTCTCCAACTACATGGAACTGCAGCAGCGCCTGCTGGCTGGGGGACTCTTCAGCGCTTTGTCCGGCAGGGGGGTGGCTTTTCCCTGCCTCGAGGAGTCTGAAGAGCTGCAGCACGTGGGTCAGCATGCGTTCATGCGGCAGAAGGAAGAAAATCACTTCCAGTGTGACATCTGCAGGAAGACCTTTAAAAATGCTTGCAGTGTGAAAACGCACCACAAGAATATACATGCCAAAGAAATGCACGCGTGCACGGTGGAGGGCTGCAGTGCCGCCTTCCCTTCCCGCAGGAGCAGAGACAGGTAAGGCATTTGTTGGCAGTCATTTCTTCTAGCGTCTAACGCAGCGGTGCTTAAACTTTAAAACGCATCATGACCACCTGGAGTATTGTTAAAACACAGACTCCTCATCCCTAGAATTTCTGCTTCACTGAGTCTGGGATGAGGCCTGGGAGTTTGCATTTCTAACAAGTTCCCAGGTGATGCTGATGTTACCGTTCCAGGGATCAGTTAGAGAAACACTGTTCTGTGAATTTTCGTATTTCCACATTCATGAATTTTCACTTCCAAAAATCTAAACTCACTTGCCTGCAAAACCTGACTTGAAATGATGGTGAGGTTATTTATAGTCTTTTTTTAATCCCCCTTTGTGTGGATTTTTTATATATGTTCAGTACAGAGTGATGATATGTTTAGTACAAAATAACATAATATTTCAGTATATGCATCATTCTGTCTTTCTGAGGTGTGAAAAATTCTGAATTCAGGAGCTCATCTGGCCCCAAGGGTATGGGATAAGGAATCGTGAACTAGTTCTCACATTAGCAGCTTGGATAAAGATAAATAACTATTTGAAGAGTAAGGAGGGAGCTCTTTAAATTACCACGGTAGCGTCCCAAAATTTGTCTGATTTTCATTTCATAATATGAAGTCTATCAAATGAAACACTTTCCTTGATTTCTGTTTAACCAGCTACATTTGAAATTACGAATTAGCGAGGCACAGTGGCTCGCTCATGCCTGTGATCTCACCACTTTGGGAGGCTTAAGGCCAGGAGTTTGAGACCAGCCAGGGCAACATAGTGAGATCTTGTCTCCACCAAAAAAAAACTTTCTTTTTAAATTAACCAGGTATGGTAGTACATGCCTATTGTCATACCTACTCAGGAGGCTGAGGTGGGAGGATCTCTTGAGCCCAGGATTTCAAGGTTACAGTGAGCTGTGATCGCACAACTGAACTCTAGCCTGGACAACAGTGAGACCCTGTCTCTAAAAAAGAAAAAAAGAAAGAGGAAGAATTAACTGTTTATTTGAAGATTTTTAAAAATATTAAGATATCAAAGAATAAAGGCTATTGGCAGGTTGTTTCAGAGGCTGTGATATGTGATTACAAGATCCTGAGTTTTTATTACACACACCCAGTCAAACTGTTTACAAAGTGTCCCCCTACAGAGCATATCTCATCACTCTGGGGTCACAGCACGGGTTTTACCATCTTGCTTGTGCTTTTCGTCATGAATTTGAATCACTTAACCACTCTTCAGGTCACCTTCCTCTCCAGCCTATAAGTAAAAACAAGCAGACCAAAAGATGACCCCAGGAGACTTAAGGAAAAGATCAGCTCTCTGATTAAGTGCAATATAATAAGTGCTGAATGGTTCACAGAATATTAAAATGCTGCATTTGCTGAAACAAGCTTGACTTGAAGCAGTTCAACACCAGCATTTAATCCAAGTTGTAATGCCTAATTTGTTAAGAGGGTGAAAATGTACAGACTCCCACACACATTCCTGGACAAGGCTCATAAGAACATACTCATTGTCTTCTAGCAAAGAGGATAGAGCATAGGAGATACTAGTTAGAATTCCTGTTTCTGTTGCTAGGATGTTGAACCAAACCACCTGGCTACTCTAATTAGTGAACCAGTCCTTCTCATTCATCCTTCAAGAGGAGGAGCATTTGTTCATGAATAAGCCGTTGTTATGAAGAAGGAGATAGTCCTATTGGTCAGATTATCCTTGACATTTATGGTACTGTTCTAGCCTACAATATCTACTAAATTAGAAGGCATATTGAATTCAAGATACATTGTCCTTTGATATTTATTTTTTCATATATTTAATATTTTCTTATGTTCTAACCTATTTGTAGATCTGAGCACCCCCCCCCCCACCACCACAACAGGAAAGCATCTTGAATTCTAAATTAAAATGACTAATTCCCATAGTCTAGAACTTGGAATGTATGATTAAAATGACACCATTTTAAATAGGACTTTATAGGCAGGCCCATACTCATCAGCATTTCTCTGAGTCAGAGATAAGAATCACATTGCTGTAGGGACAGTTAGCTTCCCATCCTTGAGCCACTGCTACTGCCAGCAGCAGGTACTAGGACCCCCAGGAAGGGACTGGGACAGCATCCCGGATGCTTATTCACCAACGGATATTTATCAAGAACTTTCTGTGTTAGGTGCTGGGGACACAACTCCTGTCCACAAAGGCCTTCGTGGAGTGGGGGAGACAGACCAGTAAACAGAGAGTTATAGCTGAATGCGGTGGCTTAACATGGGGGAAATACAGGCTGCTGTGGGCACATGGGCTGGCACCTAACCAGACTGCTTGAGAACATACGGAAGGCTTCCTGGAAGAAGGTGTGTGTCTAGACCAGCAGCTCTCAAACATGTTGGTCTCATAACTCCTTTACAAACACTTAAAACCTAAGGACCGTAAGAGGTGTTCTCATTTGGGTTATATCTATCAATATTTGTCATATTATTATAGAAATTAAAAATGAAATTATATCACTTAAAATATAATAAATTATAACATTTTAATGAAAAATAACTACATTTTTCAAAATTTAATGAAATGAGTGGCTTTGTTTTATATTTTTGCACATCTCTTTAATGTCTGGCTTAGTGGAAGGCAGCTAGGTTCTCATATCTGCTTCTGTACTCAATCTGTTGTAATAATCTACATCACATATCCCC
Source organism: Mirza zaza (assembly GCA_008750895.1). Lineage (NCBI taxonomy): Eukaryota > Metazoa > Chordata > Mammalia > Primates > Cheirogaleidae > Mirza > Mirza zaza. The sequence goes on along the minus strand of VSMD01062406.1, from coordinate 29,875 downwards.
TGGAAAACTCTACACTTGTGAAAGAATGACACTGAAAAATGCAAAGAATATCTTAGTATCATTATGAAGTTGTGACTTCAGAAACCTCCTGAAAGGGTCTCAGGGACACTTTGAGAACCACTGGCCTCAACTAATCAAAATCATCAGAGGTGAGGATGGAAGAGTTGGAGGGAGAGACAGAGATTGAAGGAAAGAGATACAGAGATGGGCAGTGGGCACAGCGTTAGCAAAGTGAAACAGAAAGCCTGGCACACAGTTTTTACAGTTGTGGTCATTACTGGTCTCGGGATGTGGCACCTTGGGAAATGCATCTAACCTTCCGAGGCTTGAGAGGCGCCTCCATGTTAGCTCTTGGTATTCACGGGCTACTCAGGAGTGGGGCGTGAGGCCCAGAGGTTTGCTTTGTTGCAGTAGGGACCTTTCTGTACATGGTTCCAGTAAATGTGTTTGACTTTTTTTTAAACCACTGTATATACTGGAACCTATACGTCAATCTCGTGTCTGGTTTTCTACATACCAGCCCCTTCGACTAGAATGCTGACATAATCACAGGGCAGAGTTGCAGTTAAGAAGAGCTACTTGCAAAGTGGGTGATCTGGGAGTGTAATTCTGATTATGTCCAGGAAAAAAATGCATCAGGAGATAGAAGAGAGAAGTTTTGAATAGTACATTTTGTGAATTTAATGAAATATTATTGAGCCTCACACACACACATACACACACACACACACACAAAAAACTTTTAGGGAGTTAGAAGAGAAAATTCAATTCTTATTTTGGTGAGGCTGCTTTTCCCTACTTGCCCCTGGCATATACTCTGATGCGTATTGAGGGAAGTATTTTCTCTGTTTGGAATCATTCTCCTATCACCTTTAACATTGTATCCCTTAGTAAAGGCTGTTTTTGCTTGTCAGAAGTTAGCAGGGAATCTCTGAGCAAGAACAACATTGATTTACAAGGTACATCCAAATGATAACATATGAGTAAAAGGCATGTGTCATAATAGATACTCATTATCTGCCCTTCAGGACTAATCATTGGGTAGAAGATTGGTGGTATGCTTATACTGCTGCATTTGCAAAACTAGTGTCTGGTATAGTATGGTGAAATGCTGCAGATGTGACCTAAACCACACAAACACATAATTCTCACCAATCAGATTTTCAGCCATACTTGTAGAACTTGCGAGGTGAAGTATATGCAAATGCTCTAGACCAATACTATTCAAAAGAAATATAATGCATGCCACATAGGAAATTTTAAATCTTCTAATAGCTACATTAAAAAGTAAAAAACATGAAATAAGTTTTAATAACATTTAATTCAGCATATCCAAAATATTATAATTTCAATATATGACACTGGCCACATTTTGGGCGCTCAGTGTATACATATGGCTAGTGGCTCTCATACTGACCAGTGCAGCTCTAAAGTTATTATTTCCTGGTTTCATTGAAATAAAGTTCTCTGCATAGTTTCCTATAGTTTGTGACCAGTTTTCTCCTGGGATTGCCTAGTTCCAGTGTCCCAGTTAAACTGGCCTAATTGAAGTAATCTAGCCATTCTCTAAAGACGAGGTACAGGAAGTCACATGTCAGTCAGATGGTAGAAACTGAAGAGAACTACATACTCCCAGTTTCCAGACGGCTGGCTCTCCTAGTGAATGATGGCTTCTGACGACAGTGGGCCAGGGTCCACTGAACATGAATTACATCCCCCAGGAGCCTTATCCTTTACCATCGCTTCTCCCATGCCGCAAGTAATTCCTGGTATCTACCGAGTCCTTCCACTCCGAATCATCAGAGTGATGATTCTTTCTAAAATAACAGCCCAACCATTGCTAACTGTCTTTTCACTCTTGTAGACATAGTTCAAACCTAAACCTCCACCAAAAAGCTTTGAACCAAGAGGCACTGGAGAGCAGTGGAGACCATTTCCGTGCAGCTTACCTTCTGAAAGATGTGGCCAAGGAGGCCTATCAGGATGTGGCTTTCACACAGCAAGCCTCCCAGACATCTGTCATCTTCAAGGGAACAAGTCGAATGGGCAGTCTGGTTTACCCAATAACCCAGGTCCACGGTGCCAGCCTGGAGAGCTACAACTCTGGCCCCCTGACCGAGGGAACCATCCTGGATTTGAGCACTACCTCGAGCATGAAGTCGGAGAGCAGCAGCCATTCCTCCTGGGACTCTGACGGGGCGAGTGAGGAGGGCACCGTGCTCATGGACGACAGCGATGGGAACTGTGAAGGGCCGAGCCTCGTCCCTGGGGAGGATGAGTACCCCATCTGTGTGCTGATGGAGAAGGCCGACCAGAGCCTCGCCAGCCTGCACTCTGGCCTGCCCATAACCTGTCACCTCTGCCGAAAGACATACAGCAACAAAGGGACCTTTAGGGCCCACTACAAAACGGTGCACCTCCGCCAGCTCCACAAATGCAAAGTGCCGGGCTGCAACACCATGTTTTCATCTGTTCGCAGTCGAAACAGACACAGCCAGAATCCCAACCTGCACAAAAGCCTGGTCTCGTCTCCCGCTCACCTCCAGTAACAAGACGGCAGACCAAGTAGGCTCCGATCAGCCTGTGTCATGATTCAGGAATAAGGTAGTCCAAAGCAATGTTTCTGACTAGTACTGTTTGGGGCAAGCCAGGCAAAAAGTGTTTGATTTGGCTTTATAGTTTTCTACAGCAAGATAAGCAGAAGACAAGCCTTGCGGGAAGTTGACACTTGGGCCGCCATTCCTATTATTATTTTTCTTAGCCCAAGAGGTTTTTCACTGACATAAGAAAAACTTGCAGAAACGCGGTTTTTCCCAGATTTGTTTACATGTTCCCTGAGAGAGCAGATCATGGGGTAGGGGCAGGACCTGGGGGACAGCTTCACATGAAGCTTGCAATATTAAGGGTCTTGGGGAAGAAGTGTCCTAGGGAAGAAGACTGTCGCCACAGGTGAGATGCCAGTCCAAAGATTTCATTTTCAGTCCTTCTCTAATGACTTGGCAAAATCCAGGCTTGAGTTTGGGAAAGTGACTTTTTGATACAATCCTTCCATTTGAGGTGGGTAATTGTCTCCCCCTCCCCCTCTGGCCAAAGGTCTAGTAAGTTACCCCAGGGTGTTCTCAGAGGAGATGGTTGGCCTCTGGCACGTTCCTTGTTAATTCTTGTGTGATAACACTTGTTGAAGCTGGGGGAAAACATCTCATGCACTTAAAAATAGCGGTCTTCAATTTAATTTAAACTGATTTTGAAAATATTTAATTTGTGCCAATGTGATTATTTGGTGTGAGTGTAGACACGTCACAGTGTCACCTCTGGATCTCTGCTCTGAAGCAGAACAAGTGATGACTTAAACTACAAAAACACTGCTTGTTCTCATTTGGTGAGCTTTGAAGTCTGTTCATTATGATCCCCTGTGGAATTACTGCAAGCATGAATCTGGCAGGACCATTTGTATATATTATGCCAAAGCGTTTGGAGAATGTGGTTCTGATGGTGGTTATGTATTTTCAGTATCACTGGATCCCTCAGTCTTCCCCCTTTTATAAATGTGTAAGATTAAGATGAACTTTCAGATTCACTTGGTAGGAAGAAAAGTAGGATATTATTGTCATACTGTATTTCTTAATATTTAACTTATTCTGAAATATATTCCACACTGTTATACACATTTGCCATTATAGTAAGACCCAAAGTGTAATCAGCCCTGTGGAACTAGACCGTCTCCTAAAATTCAGCATTTACAGCATTCCAAAAGCCTGCATAGTTATAAAGAAATTGATTTTGTATTCAGAGTTCAAGTTAACCATCTTTTAAACTCACTGTTGATTTAAGTAAAAAACATCGTTAAAGAAAACTGAGGGTTATAAGAGATATTATTCCTCTGTCCTAAAGGTGAAAAAAGCCAATGACCTACTAATTATTTCAAGTTTTTTTTGTTTAAATAAATGTGATAACTTAAAACTTGTCTCTGTTTAAAGCAAGATGTATCTTTCAACCGTTTTGTTACCCAGCTGTTTAATATTCCAGTTTCCCCAAAGTGGAAAAATTTGTATACAAATGTTTTCTATGATTTAATAAAGTTAAATGGCATACCTTTTGTTCATAAAGGCAAACATTTGTAAAGACGGTTGCATCACATGGACTGCCTTTTGTACATGTGCTCATGCTCGCGCACACACACACATTCTATGAGTTTGACAGACCTGAAAACCCAGAGGAGGGGCCTGGTGTCCGTGGAATAGTGTCAGTAACTGGTGCATATCAAAACAGGAATCACAAGCCAGACGTGGTGTTGTATGCCTGTTGTCCCAGCTATTTGGGATGCTGTGGTGGGAGAACCACTGGAGCCCAGGAGTTGAGGTTACAGTGAGCTATGATGGTGCCACTACACTCCAGCCTGGGTGACAAAGCAGACTCTTGACTCTAAAAATCAAAAAACTTTAAAAAACCACAGATATTGCAGAAATTACTGAGTTCAATAAGAAATGAAGTGGTTATTTCATTGGGAGGAGGAGCTGGGTACTGGTCTTTTATGAAGAAAAATACAAGATATTTTATCAAAAATAAGTTGTTTTTTTTTTTTTGAGACAGAGTCTCACTTTGTTGCCAAGGCTAGAGTGAGTGCCGTGGCGTCAGCCTAGCTCACAGCAACCTCAGACTCCTGGGCTCAAGCAATCCTGCTGCCTCAGTCTCCCGAGTAGCTGGGACTACAGGCATGAGCCACCATGCCCGGCTAATTTTTTCTATATATATTAGTTGGCCAATTAATTTCTTTCTATTTGTAGTAGAGACGGGGTCTTGCTCTTGCTCAGGCTGGTTTCAAACTCCTGACCTCAAGCAATCCGCCCGCCTTGGCCTCCCAGAGTGCTAGGATTACAGGCGTGAGCCACTGCGCCCGGCCTCTTTTTTTTTTTTTTTTTTTGGGACAGGGTCTCACTCTGTCACCCATGTTAGAGTGAAGTGGTGGTGTCATAGCTTAATGCAGCCTCGAACTCCTGGGCTCAAGTGAGCCTCTTGCCTCAGCCTCCGCAGTAGCTGGGACTATAGGCAAATGCCAACATGCCCTGCTAATTTTTTAATTTTTTTTAAAAGATGGTATCTTGATATGCAGCCCAGGCTGGTCTTGAACTCCTGGCCTCAAGCGATCCTCCCACCTTAGGCTCCCAAAGTGCTGAGATTACAGGTGTGAGCCTCTGTGCCTGCCCTGAAGATAAGTCTTACAGCCAATGCTTAAAATAGAATGCCATAAAATATTTAAACCTTTTCTTAAAAGTACAGGGTTTAAAATAAAAAAATTTTTTTTTTTTTTGAGACAGAGTCTCGTTGTGTTGCCCAGGCTAGAGTAAGTGCCATGGCGTCAGCCTAGCTCACAGCAACCTCAAACTCCTGGGCTCAAACGATCTTCCTGCCTCAGCTTCCCGAATAGCTGGGACTACAGGCATGCGCCACCATGGCCGGCTAATTTTTTTCTATGTATATTAGTTGGCCAATTGATTTCTTTCTATTTATAGTAGAGACGGGGTCTCGCTCTTGCTCAGGCTGGTTTCGAACTCCTGACCTTGAGCAATCCGCCCACTTCGGCCTCCCAGAGTGCTGGGATTACAGGTGTGAGCCACCGCGCCTGGCCTAAAATAAATTTTTTAACTTTTAATTTCTTCATCTTTTTTTTTTATCCTTCCAATATATAGATAAAAATATGGTCCCATGTCCCACCCAGCCCCCCTCTCGGCGGATGCCCTTGCTTCCTGTTTCACTGGGAGAGACGTCATCAGAGGGGAATGTACTGTCTACCAGCGCCTGGACTGTTCCCACCCTACTCCAAGCCATGTCATCTCTTTTCTGGATGACTGCAGTAGCCTCCCAACTGGTCTGTTGTTTCCATTCTTACATCCAACAGCGGCCAAGATGGTCCTTCTGAGATGCAAACCAGATCATGTGGGACCCCAACCCCAAAGTCCCCAGTGGCTTCCCTTCACAGTTAGTGTACAATCCAAAGAGCATCTCCAGGCCTACAAGGCTACCCCTGCTACTTCATCCTCTTCCCACTAGTCTCCTTTCATTACATCCGTTGTCAGTTTTCCCTTCCTTTCCCCACAGTAATCGTCCAGAACTCCACTGTGTGAGACCCCACCCCACTGGCTCTCCAGTTGCACAGTGGCCGACCTCATTTCCTACTCTCAGATGACCGGATGGGAACCCCTTCAGCTTCTCCCCCACTTCCCACCACCCCTCATCAGTTTGTCTATAATCACACCCATCCTCATGGGCACGCCTGCCTGGACCTCCCGAGAATCCCCCTGGCACCTGCGGGCAGCCACGGTGAGCACCAAACCCGGGGTCCCGGCACCACCTGTTTGCTGTCACATTCAGATCTGTCATCGTCTCCCTGGGCTCAGCACCGATCATCGAGTGATCTGAATTTGCTCGACCTTCCTGGTTTCACCCACTTGTGCCTGTGTACAGGTGGCTATGTCAGCCTGGGTCTGCCGCAACACAGACACCAACAGGACTAAGCATGCAAGGATTTTATTGAGAGAAATTCCTGTGGGATAAATGGAACGGGATCTAGGGAACGCTGGGAGAGCCGACAGACCCCAGTGAAGGAGAGACGGAGGGGCATTAGGTGAAAGTATCCAAGACTGCTGAGCAGTTCCGGAAGTTCAGCAAGGCCATCAGGGAGTCCTTGAGCCAAGGTCGACCCTAACAGCAGCGCCACATCTCCCGGAAACAGGTTCCCTGGGAATCGCATCCCTGCCACGCTTAGTCTTGGCTTTGCGCCTCCTGTGGAAAGGGTGCCTCAGTGCAAATGCAGCAATGGATCCATAGCTGGAGCCCTTGGCCCAATCTCACCTTTCTAAAGCCCCTGTGTCCTGTTCACGGTGGGTTCAAACCTATGCTATCCTTCTCTCTGGACTCAAAAGAAGTGTTCCTGTCCTTTCTGAAGGCCGATGCCTCACCTCACCCCTCCGCTGCCTCAGGGGCATCCCTCTGTCGCCTCTCTTCCCTCCCATTATCAAACTCAACCTTTCCACTTACTCCATCTCTCTAGCCTGTAACGTTTGCAAATCTCTCTCATCTGAATAATCAAAAGAGAAAAATAGTCCTCTATACCCCTAATGCCTTCTAGTGACATTCTCTTCTTCTCCTACAGCAATCAAGTCCGTAACAGCAGATTTTGCCTCTAATCACTGCACTCTTGTTTCTTCCCTTACCCTAAGTGAGGCCCCACTCTCACCCTGGTTCCCAGGGACTTCCTGATGGACGTATTCAAAGGACGTTTGGTTCTTTGGTGTCCCCTGGTCCCCTTCTTGACCTTTTCTCTCCTCACTCTCATGCTTTCTCCTAGAGCATGAGGTTGTCTCTCTCATTCCCAGGATTTCAACTACCGTCTGTAGGCTACTGCCTCCTAAGTCTCCACCTCTAACAGGATCCTCCCAGGGCTGTCCTCTTGACTCGCAAATTCCTGTGGGATATCACGGAATAATCCACAGCGCCTCCAGCTCACCTGGTCCCAAACACAATTTGTCATTTCACCACCAGTCCACCATTCTCCTCCTCCTGCTCCCTCAGACTGAGAGGTGGTGCCATCACCCACCCAGCCACCCCAACTAAAACCTGGGGACAAGACCCTAGTCCAACTGCCGAGGTAAACCGTGGCTACTCTGCATGCTAACTGGGTGAGCTTGGCCAAGTCAGCTTCTCCGGGTCTCAATTTCCTCATCCATATAACCAGGACAAAAACAGTCTCTACGTCAGTGGGTCGTGATGAGGCTCAGGTGACACGGTGTGTGTGAGGCATTTAGCACAGTCCCTGGAGCATAGGCACCCACCACCTGTTAGCTATGAGCATTGTCACCATCACCATTGTCACAACCCTAGACTGCTCCTTTTGTCTCCTTCCCAATAGCCAGCTGTCAGTCACCAAGTCCCAACAAATGCACCCACCAAAAACGCTTTCAAATCATTCCCCTCTTTTTCATGCACGTAATCCTTGTAGTTCCACAAGGCAGCCCTCTCCTCCTTTCTCTTCCTGCTCTAAGACTGTTTCTGCAGCCTCCTACCTTCCTTACCCTCACATCCACCTCGGAAAGCAGGCACAGCGGGTTCCACACTAACAGACCCGATTATGTCCCGCCTCCTCCAGCTGCTTCTCGTGGCCTTCAGGGTAGAATCCCAACAAGGTACGGCCTCAGCCAGGCTCCCCTTAGCGGCTGCCCCACAGTCACAGGGCTGGTCAGCTGCCTGCGGCCCTGCCTATGTGGCTTGCTCTGCAGGAACTGCATGTCCAGTCTCCGACCCACTAACCCTTGGTCCTACCTTGAGACTCAGCGCAGGTGTCACCACTTCCAGGAAGCCTCTTTTGATTACAGTCCTTCCCCAAAAGTGCTGAGTGAGCCTGTTCTCACCCCCATGGTACCATGTTGCCAAGGTTTGCTCACAGACTTGCCTCACCTCACCCCACCACTGCGTCTGGCAGCCCTGCTGACGGCCTTCAGCTCTCACCAAGGGGCCTTACCTGTGGCCTCCAGTTGTCAGTCAACAGAGATGGACTGAGAGCCCACCGACGGTGTGCCAAGCACTGCTGAACATACGGTGGTAAATATAACAGGCACGGCCCCTGCCCTTGTGGAATGTAGAGTCCAGCAAGGGAGGCAAATATTAAACAACAAAAAAGATAAATTATGCAAACTGAATTTCCAGGAGAGAGATCTATTTTCGGCTTTTCTTGACACCATCACATCCCTCCCTGCCAGGCCCACTTGCAAATGACGAGGGCATGGGGTCATGACAGCCTCATGACCTTGCTCCTCAAGTCTCCATCTCCCCTCCCAGGCTACGTAAATGTTACTCAGTTGCCAGCTGCCAGCTAGCTTCTAGGGTTGCCCTTCTGCTTACATTCAAATTAAATAACCTGAGCCTCCACCCCACACTTTAAGAAAATTTGTCTCAGCAATCACTTTCTCCATAAGCCTCTGAGTGTCAGAAGAGCAAAACCTCCTGGATTCTGGGAGCAAACTTTCCAATCAATAGAATTTCATTGGACAGATGGAAACAAGCTTCGTTGCCCTTAATCACAGGGTTCTGATCCTATCTACTACTCTAATCAAACTGGAAAACCATTTACTCCCTACCCCATCAAGAGTCCAACACTGTGGAGGCACAGATATGGCATGTTGTCTATTTCAGAGTGTTTGCTTCCCGAGTGAGCCAATCCATTCGCAGATTTTGCCTGATTTCTTAAAATCTATCTCTATTAGGAAAGTTTATAGGACACGGATCCTTTTCTTTCTTTCTTCTTTTTTTTTTTTTTTTTTGGCTTTGAGATAAAATTTGTATAACATAAAATTTACTATTTTAACCATTTTCAAGTATACAATTCGATGGTATCTAGTACATTCACAATGTTGTGCAGCCATTATCTCTAGTTCAAAACCATTTTCATCACCCTAAAATAAAACTCTACACCCATCAGGCAGTTTCCCCCCTTGCAACCAATCTACTTTGTGCCTCTGTGGATCTGCTTGTTCCTGAGATTTCCTACAGATGGAATCATACAACGTGTGGCCTTTTCCATCTGGCTGCTTTCCCTTAGCATAATGTTTTCAAGGCTCCTCCACGTTGTAACATATATCATTCCTTCTTATCGCTGAATAATATTCCATCGTGTGGGTCTAACACATCCATTTTAATTTGCTTATCCATTCATCAGCCGATGGACATGGAGTTGTTTCCATTTTTAGCCATCATGAATAGTGCTGCTATGAACATGCGTGTAGGAGGTTTTGTATGGACACATGTTTTCAATTCATCTGGGTGTATGCCGTGGAGTGGGACGGCTGGGTCATATGGCAACTGTATGTTTGACTTTCTGAGAAACTGCCAGACTGTTTTCTAAGGTCACTGATTCTTAACCATAGTTGCACATTGGAATCACCTGGGCAGCTTTCTAAACGTGCCGTTTCCCAGGCCCCACCCTCAGAGGTGCTGCTGTAATGGCTCTGCTCTGTGGCCTGGCAGGGGCGTATCAAAGCTCCCCAGGTGCTTCTCCGCAGCCTGGACTGAGACCTTTAAAGAAGACCCAGAGGAGACATCATTAATCAGTAACACTTGAACCTGCCCTCTGAAGTCCGTGTTTTCAGATCTGCTGGATCAAGAGAATTTTCTGGAGCACTTACTAACCATACATTTCCTTAGGCCCTTCCTCTGGAGCTGTCCTACTTAGTGGGTCTCAGGGAGAGCCTGGGAATCTGAAATTTCAACAGACACTTCAGGTGTATTTTATGATCTGGCAAATTTGAAAGCAGTCACTATCTTAGAGCCCGGCTTCTCCAGGTGCGGGCCCAGACCGGTATCGGCAGCATCACCTGAGGCTTGTAAGAAATGCAAATTCTAACCATTACTAAACCAAAACCTGCATTTTAACAATTTTGCAGTGACTGTAAGCAGATTACTATCTTAGACTACCAATCTCAAGCAGTATACCCCTAGACAAGCAGTTCTCATACTTGAGCAAGCATTAGATCATTTGAAAGATTCACTAAAACACAGGTTTCTCCTAGAGCTTCTCTGATTTAGTGGGTCTGAGTCAGAGCCCAAGAATTTACATGTGTAATGTCGACTGAAAAATAACCCATGGTCTTCATAAATTTGGAGAAGGAGATTTTATTTCTTATTAAGAGTTACAGCCTGCAGCGTGGCCAGCCCAACAGGCTGGGAAGAGTAGCCTCCAGCAGAGGCCAAAAGGCAGGCACTTTGAGGGAGCGGTGGGTGGAACAGGAATTTATGCCGGGCGGACGGGCTGGCCGAGTATACACATTCACCAGGTCGTGGGAGGAGCTATGAATATCCATGAGGGCAAGGATGCACACAGGTGTTAGAAGCAAAGGCGCATGCCACCCGTGTCCCACGTTCATTTTGGGGCGGAGGCTTTCCATTTGAATATATTACAATTAGGCCGTACACATCAAAAGTTCTTTCAAGACACAAGAAAAGTCTGTGCACAACCTCTGTCAACCGTCCAGAACCAGTGAGTGGTCGGTGGTCTCTTTGATGGAGCCCCTGCAGCAACCCCCTTGGGCCAGAAGTTCCTCGTGGGAGGAAGCGAGAGCCTGTCCCCAGCTCCCCGGCAATGGCAGGGCTAGCAAAGAAGCATCTGACCGAGTCTCTGGACACCAGCCGAGTAGTCCCGAGTGGGTAGCGCAGTCCCGACCTGCACTCCTCCTCTGCAAGGCGGACCTGCCATTCATTAAATCCAGATCGGTCCAGAAACGTTCGAGCTGGCTGCAGGTAAACTGTCTGAAGATCAGACTGTCTCTTGGCCACCTGATGCTTTTGAAGCTACACCCTAGAAATCTGTGCGGTTGATAATTGGACTGATTCGCTATGCCCTATGCTCTTTGCAGAGGGCTAGGACTACCGGGGGAAAAAAAACCCAAACGTTTTTATTTTTTACTTTATTTTTTTTCTTCAAACAGAAGGTTTGATTTAATTCAAGCAACAACTTATATACGCAAAAGAAAATTATGTAATTATTTTAACAATCATATGTTTTATGGACTTCTGTGTATTGTTTATAGCTATCTGTGATCTAAAGTGAAAAAGCATAATTTAGACAACTCAAAAAGGTTGTAAAAGTTATTTGTTTATGTAACTTTATTTACTTTCGCCTTTAATTCAACAAGGTTTTGAATCACTGAGGTGTGGGTTTGGTAAGGCAGATACACATTGTAACAATGCTTTTAAAAAGCGTTCCCATCCTCGCCGCAGGTGAGCGTTTCAGATAGTTAGGGGACAGCGCCCTCTGCTGGAACATTGTGGTCATTGCGACTGGCGCTGTGCGCTCCCGAGAGCGTTTGGATCGTCCCCTCCACCCCGTCTTCCAGTTGCAAGGCCCGCGGAGCGGAGCGCGTGCTTCCCGAACGGCCTTCAGCCTGCCGCCAGGAGTTGGGTGCCCCAGCCTAGGACCCTGGCGCAGGGCAGATGTCACACAAGCTCCCCCTGCAAGTCCCCAGTTTTGCATTTGCCTTCCCGGAACAGGAGCCGAACCCAAAGCCCCTCCAAGTCTCCAGCCAGCCGCCCGTGCAGGACTGAAAAGTGGGGGAAAGGACACGTTTAGGGACCACAGGGTCCTGGCTTCAGCGGCCGCCTCTGCACATCCCTAGCTGTGGGGCTCCCCAACATCTCTAACGCTGGGGCCCCCATTTCTGCATCTGTGAAATGGGGGTTTCAGGCCGCGCTGTGGGGTGGTTCTGCAGGGACAGTGAGGGGGGGTATCAGGACTAGCCAGCCAGGTGGGCAGCTGCCAGCCACCACGAGTTCACGCCCCTTCCATCTGGTTTTATGCAAGTTTTAATATCTTGTGTGTGTGTTCTGCTGCTAAAAAAAGAAGCAGAAAGACTTTCCTTTTGAAAATCATGCTGTAGATGATCTCTAAAGTCCTTGTAGCACTTTCTGATTCCTGCCCTACGTGCATCTGTGGGGAAGTGTGTCTGTGTGTTAAGTCACTCTAACCCGCACCACCCTGCCCTGCTTTTCCACCCTGCCCTGCTCCTGCGTATCCTTGGTCTTCTCCCTGAAGCGCATCCTGCCCAAAGCAGACACTCGGTATGTGTGGTAACAACGGCTCCCTCCAAAATCAACTTTCTAACAGGCTCAGTAACTTGTTACAGACTTCATAGTTATTCTGCCTCCTCTAAGAAGAAATCCTTTTTGGTCCAATTCAAATACACCCTCACTGGCATTGGCTGGTAAGTCTTGACGACTGGAACCTCCTTGGGAAGGCTGCCCCACGCGGTTGCATAGACATTTCCCACGGTGTGGCATTTAAAATGTAAGCCTGATACAGTGGTCGGCTCTGAGCACTAGACACACCGTGAAATTTGGTTTACACTCCTACAAAGGTATGAATGACTTTACCTCTACAGTTCTAAGTCACACTTATGCAGTTGGCCCTTGAACAACACAGGTTTGAACTGCACGGGTCCACTTACATGTGGGTTTTCTTTTGCCTCTGCCACCCCTGATACTGCAAGACCCACCCCTCCTCTTCAGCCTCCTCAACGTGAAAACAATGAGGATAAAGACCTTTATAATGACCCACTTCCACGTAATGAACAGTAGATGTATTTTCTCATCCTTATGATTTTCTTAATTGCATTTTTGTCTAGCTTAGTTTATTGTAAGAATACAGTATATAATGCCTGTAACATACAAAATACATGTTAATGAACTATTTATGTCATTGGTAAGGTTTCCAGTCAACAGCAGGCTATCTCAGTTGCAAATATTTTCTGTAGCTAATAAAAAAGAAAAAATATATATAAAAAATGTATAAAATTTTATTTAAAAAAGCAGCAGGCTATTATTAATAGTCAAGTTTTGGGGGAATCAAAAGTTATACATTGATTTCCAACTGCGCAAGGGGTCAGTGCCCCTAACCCCCATGTTATTCAAGGGTCAACTGTGCTTGCTGTTGCCTAATCTTTCATTCTGGACATTATCTATTTTCTTCCTATTATAAAAAAATGAGGATTTAAGTCTGTTGGATTTATAAACAAATAACTTGTTTTAAAGTTTCTCTATGCCTACTGAAATCCTTTAATTGAATCAATAGTAGCTGCTGGGGAAAATCTGATTATCTTAATCATGAAAGACCCAAAGCTCAGTGTTAAATACCTAAGAGGCTCCCAGGCAAAGAGTTCAGGGATAAACCGAGCCAAGCCCACGGTTTCATTACTAACAATAAACTATATTGGTTAATAATTCCTTGTATTTTTGAAAAGTGCCATAGAGTTTACAGATCACATCGGCCCTGCTGCAGCAGCTCTGTTTTACAGGTAAAGACTTGCACAGGACTGTGGGGTCACAGAGGGACAGAGCTGGGCCAGTTCCCATGCCCAGTGTTCTCCCACTATCCCACATGACCTCTGGCCTCAGAGGGAAGGGCACAAGAGGTGAGAGCTCTCAGCCATCCGCTCTCCAAGCTTCCAGAGCCCGTCCCTGCCGTCTCTGTTCTTTTGCTCTCAACCCTCCCTCCTTCTGACTTGGGTCAATGGGACCAACACGTCGAGGCTCACGTAGTGTCCGGGTCAGCAGTCCTCCTCGGCCAGGCATGGGCGTCTAGCTCAGCCACGTGTCCTCACTCAGGTCCACTTCCATTGCACTCAGCGCAGACGGCCCTTCCTTCTCAGGTGAAGGCTCTGCTGGCTGCTGACGGGAACAGCCTGAGGCCAGGGCCACAGTGGGGTGTGCCTGCACAGCTTGCTGAGGAGGGGAGGGGAGGAAGCTGTCACAAAATGCTGGGGTAAAAAAATACATGGGACAGCATGGTTTTTGTTGAAGAAAGGAGCCTCTCTCACCCAAGATCCAAGCTACCAGAGTAGAGATCTGAGGATATGATAAGGTGTTAACTTTTCCTAAATCTCGGGGTTTTTTTCTGAATGCAAAAGTATGATAACACAAGCTCATTGGAGGTGGGCGTGGGGATAGGGGGATGGAAACACAGAAAAAGATGAAGATAGAAGAAAGATCACATAATGCTACCACCCTGCCGACAAACTTCCATCTTTTTTCTTTCTTTTGTTAAAGGAAAAAAAGTGTTTAATCTTTTCATTTTTATATAAGTGATATAAGTACATAATTTTCAAAGTCAACTAGCACTAAGAAGCTTTTATGTTGGGAGGCCAGGCTGGGAGGATGGCTTGGGCCCAGGAGTTCGAGGCTGCAGTGAGCTATGATGATGCCACTGTATTCCTGCCCTGGCCAACAGAGTGAGACCCTGTCTCTAAAAAATAAAAAAAAAAGTTTTATGATTTGGAAATCCCTGACTCCCACTGCCTCCCCCCAGTCCTATTCTCCAGAAGCAGCCACTCTCAACTCTTATTAAAATAATTTCTTATAAATTGACAATGTATAGTTGTATATATTTATGGGGAATGAAGTGATATTATGATTTATAAATATAATGTAGAATAATTAAATCAAGCTAATTAACATATCCTTCACCTCAAACACTTATAATTTTTATGGTGAGAACATTTAAATTTTACTCTTAGCAATTTTGAAATGTGTAATATGCTATTATTAACTATATTCATGACACTGTGCAATAGATCTCAAAAAATCTTATTCCTACTGTCTGGGATTTTGTACCCTATGATCCTCATGTCCCCCTTACCCTCAACCCCAATACTTGGGGTTTTGGTTGATTCCATAACTTGGCTATTGTGAATAGTGCTGCAGTAAACAACATGGGAGTACAGATGTCTCTTTGACAAACTGATTTCAAATCTTTTGAGTAAATACCCAGAAGCAGGATTGTTGGATCATATGGTAATTCTATTTTTACTTTTTGAGGAAACTCCATACAATTTTCCATAGTGGCTGCACTAATTTACATTCCCACCAATAGTATATTAAGGCTCAAGCTATCCTCCCACCTCAGCCTCCAGAGTAGCTAGGACTACAGGAGTACACCATCATGCCTGGCTAATTTTTTAATTTTTTTGTAGAGATGGGATCTCGCTATGTTGCCCAGCCTAATCTTGAACACCTGGCCTCAAGTGATCCTCTCACCTTGGCCTCCCAAAGTGCTGAAATTACAGGTCTGAGCCACCACCCTCAGCCTAAAGTACAGTTTAAATCCAATGTTTCTTTGTTAATTTTCTGTCTAGATAATCTGTCTAATGCTTAGAATGGAGTGTTGACGTCCCCAACTATTACTGTAGTAGAGTCTGTCTCTCCCTTTAAATCTTATATTTGCTTCATATATCTGGGTGCTCCAGTGTTGGGTACATGTATTTTTAGAATTGTTATATCCTCTTGCTGAATCGATTCCTTTGTCATTACATATTGACCTTCTTTGTCTCTTTTTGCTGATTTTGACCTAAAGTCTGTTTTATCTGATATAAGTATTGCAACTCATTCTCTTTTTTGGTTTCCGTTTGCATGGAACATCTTTTTCCATCCCTTTATTTTACTGTCTGTATGTGTTTTTACAGTTACCCCATTTCTGTAACTGGTACTCAAGCAGTGGTTGTTATAGCTTCTTATCTCACTATACCTTTCAATTCCCTTCATCCTTAGCCAGTATCTCAGCTGATCCAGAATCTGTTTTCTGACGGAACCAAACTTTCATCCCTGAAAGGTCTGATCCCTTCATTTAGTTTTCCATTAGCTTTCTTTCCTACTGAACGTGGAAGTATTATACTAAGAGGTACCCTAGAAAATCCACCAAGTTCCATTGTCTTAGCAACTTAAGTCCCCTATGTAATTGGGATCACATCAGCCAACACAATAACCTTCTTTGCCTGTTAGCTGAGTAACACACAATGTCCAAATTGGCCAGTGGTAGTCTCAACTTACAAATCAAGGACATAAATCAACTATGTTCCCTGGTGGAACCATTCCTCCCTTGGGAACTAAGACAGCTAAGCCAGCAGAACCTGATCAAAGACAGGCAGCAACAATTCTGTAAGTAGGTTATTAGGAGATGCTCCCACTGCTACACCTTCATTCCCAGACCTGAATATTCTGGCTGTGGAAAAAACAGCATATATATTAATCACTGGTTAAAAAAAAACAAAAACCCACACATCCTGTATATATTGAGTGAGGACTATTACAATAGGAAGAGCCAAATGAAAGACCTTGGAACTGTCCTTCCTTCCCTACGAGGATGGAAACCAGAAGCATCTCTGGAGGAATTTCAGAGTGGGCAGTGCCACCATCACAGCCTTAAAGACACAAGGATATCGATTCTCTTGCATCCCCGTTTACCTCGCCTGTCTGGCCTGCAGAGAAAGTGTTTGGATCTTGGAGCGTGACGCTTGATTAGCACGCACTTGTTCAGGTGAAGATGCCAACTGCAGTCGCTGTTGCAGATGTAATGTCTTTCCTGGAGCAAATCAACCCAGAGTTTTACACTTAGTACTCAGGTACTGATGTTTTCCTTCTATGTCCGTTTGCAAGGTCTCCTGAAGCAGCCTGTGCTCACCTGGCGGGGATAACAGTAACCTGCACTTGCTCCAGGGCCACGTCCGCTCTCCTGCTCTCCACCATCATCGAACCAGTACAGTCTCGGTTGTCTTGACATTCCACAGAAAATCAAAACAGTCCACTACATCGAGGATACCATGATGACTGGCTCTGATGAGTAGGAAGCAGCAAGTATCTTAGATGTCAAGACACACGTGTGCCAGAAGTTGGGAGATAAAAACCACCAAAATTTCAGGGGCTAACCTCAGGTTTTTGGAAGTCTATGGATCTAAAGCATGTTGGAATATCTCTTCCAAAAAGATTGACACATTACTCTAATTGCAATTTCTACCATTAAAAAGAGGTAAAGTGCTTGATTTGCCTCTGGGAGGCAACATAGGCTACCTTTCAGTGTGTAGCAGCTCATTTACAGAGCACCCTGCCAGTTTGGGAGGGGGCTCCAAACAGGAAAAGGCTGTGCAGAAGGTCCAAGATGAAGTGAGAGCTGCTTTGCTTTGGGCCTTCTATCTCCGATGGACTTGGAAGGTTCACAGCACAAAGAAATGTTGAACGGAACCTCTGGAAAGCCCTAAAGGAGAGTAACAGTGCAGGTCTCCAGGATTTGAGAGCAGTGTCATGCTCCCATTCTCCAGTCCATAACGAGTCTCTTACTGGGTTCTTATAGAGCTAGAATGTTTATCTATGAGAAATCCAGTGGCCATGTGATCTGAGCTCCCCATTATGAACTAAGTGTTACCTGATTCATTAAGCATCAAGGTTGAGCAGTCACAGCAGCAATTAGTAATTAAACAGAAATTGTACAATAGAAGTCAAAGTTAAGCAAATCCTGAAGGTACAAATAAATTAGATGAGCAATTGGCTTAGACTCATACGACTGCCTCTGACAGTACCATCCTCCTTAGATTTGTGAAATGCTTTATTCAGCATCAGAGTATTTCATACATCACTTCTGAGCAAACAATTCATTTCACAGAAATAGAAGAGTCACAGTGGGCTCGTGTCCATGTCGTTAACTGGTCTTACCACATGCGCAAACACCCAAAAACCACTGGCTTGAAAGAAGAGTTAAACAGCCTACTGAAGAGAGTTACAGTATAATTTGGAAGATAACACTCTAAAGGGTGGGTCATATGGGAAGCCAATGTAGGGATTCTTATAGTTGCTGAATGTGTCTATTCCAATTTTACATTCAAGAACTGTGGAAAAACCAAGTTTGTTGGTTGTGTGTTGAACAAAACACAACTCATGTGTTTAAAATAAAATGACTCTGAAAGGTTCAAAGTCAGCATATGGGCATACACATTGCAGGCAAATAGCTACATAAAGAATTCAATCCTTAGTACCACGATTGTGCTCTCTATATACCCACAAAAAGAATCAGGGCTTCTTGGAGAAATGACTGATTCCAAATTTGAGACAAGAAAATTAAAAGGTGGATCTGAAACATCTTGTTGTACCAGAAAGCAACGAATGTACCAAAGACTACTATGATCATCATGTCAAACGGACTTGTGATGTAACTTAACGAGCACCCAAAGGCCAAAGAAGGGACAATTTGAGTATCAATTAAAAAATAATAATTTCAATGGATTGAAACACAACAGATATTTTAAATCTGTAAATTCAGAATAACACTACAAAAGAAAAAGAGAAAGGGGCAAATTAATAGGTTACCTTAAGTAAATACTAGAGACTCAACTCACCTATTTGGAAATTTTAAGTAAATGGAAAAAATGAACAATTTATCCCGACATTCCTATATAAACAGCACCTTAGGGTAGCCAAATAGTTGTCTTGACATTCTACAATGGTAACCAAATACCTGTTATGGAAGTATTCCAGTTTATAAATGAAGAAGTAATTATAAGATATAATAGTGTACCATTTTTCAACCTGCATGAATTAATGTATCTATTAAAAATGAGATTAAACATTAAAAATTATATAAGCAAACATATGTTGATTGATGTGAGTACATAATACTACATATGAAGTTTTCTTGCCAAAATGTTAAATCTGAATCTGATCAAGCCTCTAGATGTAAATACCAGTTCATAGAAAATACAAGGGACTGGGGAACACATTAAGGAGAACCAGGAGGATGACTCTTAAAAAAATCAAGGCTGTGGACAGAAACTACAGAGAAATGAATTGACAAGTACATCTCATGGAAAAGAGATGGAACAGAAAACCTATGGTTTAAAAGACACAGTTACTACGTATGGGCTTTATCTAGATCATGATTTGATTTGAACAGACCATAAAACTTATAAAATAATTAGGTGAATTTGAATGCTGACTATGATATGGGGTGATACTAAGGAATTATTGTCAATTTTAAGGGTGGTATTGTAGTTATTTTAAGGGACTTTGTCTTTTAGAGATATACACTGAAATATTTACAGATGAAATTATATCAGGGATTTGCTTCAAAATAATCCAAGTATAGAGGAAGTGTTCAGAGTACAAACATGATTGGCCAACAGTTGATAATTATTGAAACTGGATAATAGATATAATGTGGGTTCATTATACTGTTTTTTTCATACTTTTGCACATGTTTGAAAATTTCCATAACTGAATGCTTCAAAGATTTAGCCAAAAGAATATAAGGCTGGTAAATATTAAAATTGGGTAAGATCAAACTAAATTAAGAAGTAGTTTAAAAAACAAAGAAAGAGACCTTATGTTAAGGCGGACAATCCACAATGAAATTATAGCAGTCATGAATCTTTTTGCAATAAATAAAATTCATAAGGCAAAACTGCAGAAAATAAGAAAAACTTGGCAAAAACATAATAGCAGTAAGAGACTGAAAGTCATTTCTCTTAGCACATGAGAGATACGATAGACAAAAAGTAAGTAGACCTATAAAGGCTCTGAATTATCTAATCAATAAAGTTGAATTCTATATCCAGAGCACAGTGAACACTTTCTTTTCAAGTACCAATACCACATTTATAAAAAATCAACCTTTTGTAGGGCCATAAAGAAAACCTATGTAAATTCCAAAAAGAATAAAATCAGACCCCATTCTATTCTATCAGTGCAGTATAACTAGAAACTAGGACACAAAACAATCTTATATGCATTGCTGGTGGGGATGTAAAATGATACGACCACTGTGCAGTATATTAATAGCTTAGCAGCTCTACATACATTAAGCATATATCTGTCACGTGGCCCAAACATTTCACTCTTAGGTACTTACCAAAGAGAAAAGAAAGCACATGTCTGTACAAAGACTTATACATAAATATTCTAGCAGCTCTGTTTGTAATAGCCAAAAACTGGATACCATCCTAATGTCCTTCAGCAGCTGAATGGATAAACAAATGGGGACACATTCATACAATGGAATACTACTCAGAAATGGAAAAAAATTAACTGTGGGTACATAGAACAACATGAATGCATCTCAGAATAATTATGTTGAGTAAAAGAGGTCACACCAAAAAAAAGAGTCCATAGTGTATGATTCCATTTATATGAAGTTCTGAAAAACGAAAAGTAATCTATAGTGATAGAAAGCAGATCAGTGGTTGCCTCGGGAGATGGTGATTACAGAGGGGCAAGAGGAAGCTTTTGGTGGTTGTGGATATGTCTGTCATCTTGACTGTGTTGACGCTTTCATAGTTATATATATTTGCCCAAACTTCTCAAATTGGATATCTTATACATGTGCAGTGTATTGTATGTCAATTATACCTAAGTCTTTAAAAACCTAGGAATAAAGTTACTATGAAATATATAGGGCCTAAATTAAAGCTTATCAAAAAACAACATAAAACAGACATGAACTGATACAAAGACAGACTTTACTCTCCAATGGGGACAATTTCATAAATTTGGTGCAATAAAAATATTAAGGGATATTGATTCACTTATTTGAAGCCGACAATGATTCCAAAATTATTCTAGAAAAATGAAACACATGACCATATCCAGGATACCCATAAATAGAAGAGTAATTGTGGCACAAGAATAGACAAATTGATGGAAGAGAATCTGGAGACATAAATAAAACCAACAATAGGCAGGAGTCTGGGATGTGATAAAGAAGGTATTTCAGATCCATGGGGAGAGGATGATTTAATAACTGAAATCATACAATGGCCTAGCTATTACAAAGTTGAGGAGTTGGCCAGGCACGGTGGCTCACGCCTTTAATCCCAGCACTCTGGGAGGCCGAGGCGGGCAGATTGCTCGAGGTCAGGAGTTCAAAACCAGCCTGAGCAAGAGCGAGACCCCATCTCTACTATAAATAGAAAGAAATTAATTGGCCAACTAATATATATAGAAAAAATGAGCCGGGCATGGTGGCGCATGCCTGTAGTGCCAGCTACTCGGGAGGCTGAGGCAGGAGGATCACTTGAGCCCACGAGTTTGAGGTTGCTGTGAGTTAGGCTGACGCCACAGCACTCATTCCAGCTTGGGCAACAAAGCAAGACTCTGTCTCAAAAAAAAAAAAAGAAAGTTGAAGAGTTGTATCCCCACCACCACCAACAAAAGAAATTCTAAAGAAATAAAAAATTTTAATATAAAAATGAAACCATCAAAGTATAAAACAAAGCATGGATAAACATTTTTGTAACCATGGAATGAGAAAAGCCTTTAGTAAATTTGGGGCAAAATCTAAAGTGTATGATGGGACAGACTAGTTAATCTAACCATAGTAAAAAGTTTAAACTTCTATAATCAAAAATAATCAAAAATTATAAACTGTGAAAAACATGTATGATACATATAGCCAACGGAAGTCTAATTTCCTTGGTTTGCAAAGAGCTCTTTAAGTATCAGTAAGATACAAATAAATGACCCAACAAAAATGGACAAAATAAATGAGCAGGTAAAAGAAAAAAGAGCTATAAATAACCATCAAGCATGCAAAAAAAAAATGCCGTATCTTATTAAAATTAAAGCAAATGTAAATTAAAGCATTATTTTTGCTTTCTATTGCTGAGTGACAAATCATTCCAAAGCTTAGGGTCTTAAAACCACAATGAATATTTATTATCTCTGACAGGCAGTGCAGGTTGGGAATTCAGGAGTTGCTAAGCTGGGCAGTTCCAGCTTAGGGTCTTTCAGGAGGTTGCAGTCAAGATTTCGGCTGGGTCTGCAGTCATCTGAAGGCTCGACAGGGGCTAGAGGATCCATCTCCAAGATCGTTCTCTCACACAACTGGCAAGTCGGTGCCAGCTGTTGGCAAAAGGCTTCAGTTCCTCCCCAAGTGGGCCTTTCCACAAGGCTGGTTGAACATCCTGGCAACATGGCGACTGGCTTCCTCACGGCAAGCAGTCCAAAAGAGCAAGGCAGAAGCTACCACGACTTTATAATCTAGCCTTGGCAGTCATACATAACAACCACTTCCACCACACGCCATCAGTCTCACTGGCCAGCTTTCTGGGCAGGCACCCTGTGCAGTCACACGGGGCCCTGCACGCAGAAGAGCCTGTGCTTGGTTTAAAGCTCTGCGATTGCCATATTGATATTCTTTATCACTTTATCTTTGAGCTTCTGTTTTGTAAGTGAATCCAGTGGGGCCACGGGGTACATGGGTGAACAGAGGAGATGTACACAACATGTGTGCCCACCACTGTTTCCTCGCCGCCTCGTTTCCGTGTAGCATTAGCAACGCACAGAATCCTGGCGGAAGTTCAGTGAGGCTCAAAGTAAAGATGAGGTATGCATGTTTTGACAGCTACCAGCTTCCACAGAGTGTAGGCAGAATGTGCGTGTATCAATAACTGAAATTTTAAAAGTTAATTTTGAGCTAGTAAGAACAAAAGACATATACAGGTACAAGCTACAAAAAAATAAAATTGTGTGATTCTGGTCATTCCATATGAGTTTGAATGTTCTTATATTTGCATTTAAAACTAGCATTGCACAATATAAAAATGAAAGGTAAAATCTGTGCTAAAATTTTAACATTTTAAGTTTTCTTTACCTGGGATAACGCTAGATAGCAAATAAAAAAAACACCATGACAAGTTTAGAGAGAGACTAGAAAAAAGGAAAAACCTTTATCCATTGTAATTTTATGAGCACTTTTTCCTGCTTTTACACTAAATCCTGCAAATTATGTAGCCAGCCATGGTCACATAGACCAGCTCGGATTCAATGTGAGAGGAGACTCGTGAGGTGTGCGTACCAGGAGGCTGGGCTCATTGCAGGCTGTCTCGGAGCCTGGCTAACCACAGACATCAGTTGGTTCATTTATCACCTCTACAGTTGGCAAAGAGTTAAAGTGTCGAAGAAGACGTTGGAAAACAGGTGTATTACAATTGGGAGGGTCCATTGGTAAATGTCTGGAGGAAATATTGGTGAAAAATGTAGCAACTTTGTAATCCAGCAAATGAATGTATAGGAATCTTGTTCAAAAGCATTCCCACAGTAGTGCAAAAGTATACATACAAAGATGTTCTCTGCAGCATTGTTAGTAGCAGTAAAAACTGGAAACAATACAGTGAAGAGTAGTAAAAATTTGGAAACATACAGATACATCTTTATAGCTTGATATGGAAAGATATCTACAGTAGATTGCTAACTGAAACTAGAAAGTTGTAGATTAGTATGTTTAGTAAGATGCTGTTTGTGATTTTTATAAATAGGAGGTATTATTATAATAGTGGTTGTCGCTGGAGTGGGAGATTAGGTAAGGACTGGTGGGGTAGAGTGGGAGATGGGGATTTTACTTTATATATTTATCTATGTGCTTTGAATACCTATAAGGAACTAATACTCTTATTGTCCCCATTTTACAGATGAGGTAACTGAAACCCAGAGAAATTAAGCAACATATCAGAGGTCACTCAACTAATAAGAAGAGACACCAAGATTTCAATGCAGGTACTCTGCCTCAAAAATCTACACTTTTAACCATCACTATGAAATAGTCGTATTTATTTCTTCTTCTCTGGAGAGATCCTTTTCCTACTGGTTCTCTTCACTTCTCAGACTACTTCCCTAAGTGCCATCACCTTTTTAAATTTAAGATTTTATTAAACTGGAACTAACCGATGAGCGCACGTGCGCACAGCGGGAAGTAAAACTCAGTGGAAATCAAGCAAGGGGAGGGCGGAGGAGGGGATGGGTGAAAACCTACCTAATGGGTACGATGAACACCACTGGGTGATGGGCACACTTATAACCCTGACTCCAGCCTAACAAAATCGATACATGTAACCAAAAACAGTTGTACCCACCCCCCGTGATATTTTGAAATTTAAAAAAAGGGAGCAAAAAGATTCAGTCCAGTTCACTTTAATGCATCAATTGCAAATGTGATTTAAAGTTCCCTCCCTACCTTACACCCCATGGCTAGAGTATAGTCACAGAGTAGAAGAAGCAGGACAGATCTGCTCTGCACCCCCTCTTCCTGCTGATGTGTCGGTTGGCTCCTTGTGGACAATGGTGGTTCCACCAGCTTGTTGGTGAGGGAGGCTTGGCCACACTTGGCCTGTACACGTTCAGGCTCACATTGATCCCCAGCTGGTGGCATCAGGTTGCATTCCTCAGATGTCTGTTCCTCTTTGTTCCCCACTGTGGTGGTCCCTGCAAGACTGGGCTCCCTTCTGTCATCTGCTCCCTGTGGCAACCCCTGGGCCCTGGGGTATACGAGGGATCTCTCTTCCACGTGTTTTGGCTCCTGGGAAGTAGGGCGAGTGACCCGGTGTCCTTCCGTGACCACCCGTCCATGCGTGCTGCCCCGGTGCTCTCACCCCTTGCGCTGGTAGCACAGGGAAAGCTCAGCACGAACTTTGGTTTTCCCTACACTTATTACTGCACCAGTCACAGACCAAGGCAAGAGGGATCCTTACCCCGGGCCCCACAAGTAACAAACACTGTTCCAGACCCAGAGGAAAGCCGCTTTGCGTCACCTTCCCTACATCCCAAACCAAAGGTGACTGTGCCAATGCACAAGGGAGGTGTGTGGGTGGCTCTGCTTTCGGTGGGGACCACCAAGGCAGGCGGAGCACCTGGAGATCTGAGTGGGAGACGTGCTTAGGTAGGAGAAAAGAAAAATTAACATGTCAAAATCCTTCTTCTCAGATAGTGTGAAAACAATACATTTTGGCATAACAAAATTCCTTTTCCTGATAGGACCCAGCTTCCTTTTTTTCCTTTTCTTTGTATTCCAGTTCATGGTTCGGGTGTGAACTGGCAAGCTATCTGCCAAGAGTTGCACAAAGTAGCCGAAAAACATTTTACAATACCGAACAATTAAAACTGGTCTTAAATGTGTATATATTCATATTTGTCTAGATGTGCCATGCAATACCAGTTCTTTTTTTTTATTATTCTCCCCGAGACAGAGTCTCACTCTGTTGCCCGGGCTAGAGTGCCGTGGCGTCAGCCTAGCTCACAGCAACCTCAAACTCCTGGGCTCAAGAGATCCTCCTGCCTCAGCCTCCCGAGTAGCTGGGACTACAGGCATGCGCCACCATGCCCAGCTAATTTTTTATATATTTTTTTAGTTGTCCAGATAATTTCTTTCTATTTTTAGTAGAGACAGGGTCTCACTCTTGCTCAGGTTGGGCTCAAACTCCTGAGCTCAAATGATCCGCCTGCCTCGGCCTCCCAGAGTGCTAGGATTACAGGCATGAGCCACTGCACCCGGCCCAATACCAGTTCTTTACATTGGCTACTGGATGAACATTATAAAATGCTTGAAGGGCAAATAATTTTATTTTTGTGAAATTATTTAACAAGGCTTAATTAAAGTTAAAACAAATATTTTGGTCTTATATAAATAATGTAAGTAATGTCAATGTTTGTTGAAGGTACTAACATGGTTAATAAAAGAGTATATAAGGCAGAATTTTGCTCTCAAACCCTTAAGCATTCTTTGTGCAATGTATGTCAAATTGTTTGAATTTGATGTTAGAAGATGGAGCCTCACCTGTTCTTACAGGTACATTCTTTGAAACAGTTTAAAGATTATACATGATATTTTCTAGGTCTTCCCAAAGATGGAACAATCTTGATGAAAACATCAAATTTGACCTTATAACCATGCTAGGACACTCATTTGTAATCCATTTGAATGTTGTTGAAGCATTAGATTTAATTTAGACAAGATATGAAATGTCCAAAAAGAGTTCAGTAAAACAACAAGAAGATCTTCAAATGAAAAGTGAATCATGGTGTTTGTTGAAAAATGAAATGAAAATAATTTTTAATTTGTGCTGTCGTTATTTGGTATAAACTGTTGCTTGCTACTAAAATTGTTAGCATTTACTTTATAAAACATCTTTTATAAAAAAATTATTTTTCTAAATAAAAAGAAACTTCATGTGAGATATGCAACAAAGGATAATATTCCAATAAAATATTAGGATACCAGGATATGGAAACAAAAGAATCAGTATGGCTCTAAAGTAGATTTACCTACAAATGATGGTGAAACTAATCTCTATAGCGATCACTTTCTGGTCAAGATATGGTCTCTTTTAAAGAGAAATTTAGACCAATCAAGCAAGACAGTGCTATTTTTGGTTTCCTATATAATATCCCAATATTGAAAAATACTTTTTAAAAATCTTAAAGGTTGTTGCAGTGGCTCACACCTATAATCCCAGCACTTTGGGAGGCTGAGGTGGGAGGATCGCTTGAGGCCAGGAGTTTGAGAACAGCCTGGGGAATAACAAAACCCCATCTCCATAGAAAATGTAAAGATTAGCCGGTTGTGGTGGCACATGCCTATAGTCCCAGCTACTGGGAGCCTGAGGCAGGAGTATCCCTTGAGCCCTGGAGGCTACAGTGAGCTATGATGATGCCACTGCACTCTAGCCTGGGCAATACAGCGAGACCTGGTCTCAAAAAAAAACAAAAACAAAAACTTAAGAAATACTATATGGAGCTAGATATTCCTTTAGGAAATGGTTTTTAAAATGATATAAATATTATAATATATATGATAAAATTAAAATATTTTGTAATACATTCTGTGATAATGGTCATTTATATATGTAAATTCAATGTAATGATATATAAAATTCCTGGTTTGTTTCCAAATCTAGGAATTGCTTTGAGAATATTATCAGCAAGTACAGTTGTTACTGCCCCAGTAGAGCACATTTCTCCAAATGGCAATTATCTTTTAAAACCATTCAAGAACTATATTAATGTATTACAGACATTAGGTATATCTAATCTGATATTATTGTCAATAAAATGCATGTTATATAAATCTTGATTTTAATGAAATGAAGGTAAAGAAGTAAATGTTATGGAATAAATATAAAATAATTAAATAAATATGCTTTTATTACTCATCCAAACATCACTGGGCCATCAACAGAATAGCCAGACATGCTCAATAATAAATAAATTCATCATCTTTGATTTTTGCCATCTTTCAATCACATAGACCATAACTGCTTACAAATTTTTCAATTTTATCATTTTGAAGATATGTTTGTCAAAGTAGGTGGGTAGAACACATTTTATTTAATAGTATATTAGCTTGATCTATAACTTTTAAATATTTCTATATGAAAGGCAGCTTCAATTTATACTCTTAACCTAGGTCTTGCAACTGTCTTGAGCAGGCCTGCTTATAAATGTCCTGAGGAGTTTTCCATGGAACATTCGTTTGGGAAAAGTTGATGTGTAGACATTGGAAGTTGTAAGTACTGTTTCCGATTCTCTTTCCATTTCACACTGACTTACTGCCAACATCCTTAATATTATTTTTCTTTCCATCAAACCTGACTTCCACAGTAATTATACAGATTGACTCACTGACTTTTCTGCAATATCACCCATAATTAGATTAAAATTCTTTTGTTCCTATGGTGAGTGTCTGGGAAAACAATGCTCTTAATTCAGCGTTCCACATCATCAGCCAAATCCCAGGGTTGTAAAATCTTTAAGCCCTAGATGGCCAGTATAGTTGCATCTGCCACCATGTTGTCTTTGGTACCCACGGCAGACATTGCTAACTGAGCACAGAATCTTTCCCACTGATCTGGAGGCAGCTTCAGAACATATTCTACACAATGTCACAGGTAGCCATACTGACCATTTGGAGCTGGCACAGAGAGTGAAACCTATTTGCCTTCTGCTACAGTTTGGATGTTTGTCCTCCCAAACCTCATGTTGAAATTTGATCCCAGTGTTGGAGGTGGGGCCTGATGGGAGGTGTTTGGGTCATGGGGGCAGTTCCCTCATGGATAGATTAATGCCCTCCCTGGGGAGGTAGAGTAAGTGAGATCTAACTGTTAACCACAGGAGCTGGTTGTTAAAAAAGAGCTGAGCATCTCCCCTTCTCTCTTGCTTCCTCTCTCTCTCTGTGACCTCTACACACACTGGGTCCCCTCCACCTTCTGCCATGAATGGAAGCAGCCTGAGGCCCTCACGAGGTACCCAATCTTGAACCTTTCAGATAGCAGAACTATGAACTAAATAAACCTTTTCTCTTTATAAAAAATTACCCTGCCTTGGGTATTCCTTTATAGCAACATGATATGGACTAAGACACTATCCCTGGCCTAAATCCTGGTCAGGTCTTCTGATGGATTCTGGGTACACATGAGTGAATGAAACAGCCTGTCCCCTTTAGAAGGTATTTATTGGCAAGTGGCTTTTAATGACCTGGACAAAATTTCCATCTTTCTTCCTAAAGGTAACCACTATCCTGACTTCTAAGACCAGAGATACATTTTGGACTTTTTGTACAAGGAATCACACAGGATTTATTCTTTCATGTGCCTGGCTTCTTTTGTTCAACATTATATCTTTACACGATTAATTCATGTTATTGCATTTGGCAGTAGTTTATCTATCTTCATTCCCATAAAATATTCTATTATATGACTATTCCACAATTTATTTATCCATTCTAGTGTTGATGGACATCTGAATTGTTTCTAGGTTTTGACTATTAGGGATAATGCTTCTAAGAAAACTCTTCTACATGACTTTTGGTGCATATATGTTCACATTTATATACCTAAGGAGCAAATCATTTTATTTCCAACATTATTAGTGAACAGTATCTTCAATGACAAATTGTTTTCCAAATTGGTTATACCAGTTTACACTTCTGCCAGCAGTGGTTGAGAGTTTCAGTTATTCCACATCTTTACCAACACTTGGTATTATTAGTACTTTTAATTTTAGCCATTCTAGTGGGAGTGTAGTAGTATTTCATTGTGATTCTAATCTGCATTTCCCTAAAAACTAATGATCTGAGAACCTTTCCATTTGTTTCTGTGCCATATGTCTAACATCTTTTGTGAAATACCTGTTTAAACTTTTTACCCGTATTTCTTTTGGGGTGTTTTTTTCTTATTGATTTTATAGGAAGTCTTTGTACAATCTGGATACAAGCTCCTGTTGATCACAAATCTTGCAAATATATTCTCACACTCTGTGATTTTCTTTTTATTCACTTACTGTTGTCTAAATTTCTGATTTTAGTGTACTGCAATTTGTCATGCCTTTCCTTTAAGGTTAGTAAGGTATTTTGTTCGGGGAGGGGGAGGATATCTTATTTAAGAAAGTTGTACCTCCCCCTCTACTTTTCACATTTAAAGTCATAATATATCTGGGATTTATTTTTGCGTATATTGTGATATAAAAGTCAAGATTTAGGAGGGCAGATATGGATATCTTATTGACCCAGAGCCATTTATTTAAAAGACAGGACTTTTCCCAAAGTGCCATCTTTGGTATAAGTCAAATATCCGTATATGTGTGACTTAGTTTCTGATCTTGTAATTCTGCGTCATTGTTCATCTATCTTTGTGCTAAAACCTCACTGTACCTTTTTTTTTTTTGAGACAGAGTCTCACTTTGTTGCCCAGGCTAGAGTGAGTGCCATGGCATCAGCCTAGCTCACAGCAACCTCAATCTTCTGGGCTCAAGCAAT